>OZ004712.1:16948326-17184277 GCA_963924515.1 Vespertilio murinus
GGGGTGGATTTTTTTAGCAGTCACAATTTAAAATATCTTGTGAGAGAAATAGAATCTTAAGACTAAACCATCAAGTAGAATACAACTAAGGCATTTTCTTTTTCAGAGGGTTCTTTGATATTTGAAATAAATAAACTCTTTATGTTCCCTGGTTATGCTATATGTGCAGAACTGAAAAAAATTGGATGATCTTTTACGTGAATAAAATAAATTTTCATGGATTTCAAGCCTTTCTGATTCTAAAGATATCGCCCAAACAACTTAGGTATTTCTTAGGACTCTTACTTTCTTTAAGATAATAGCAGATTGTGCACAATTTTTGCAACAGCAGTTTTCAGCAATAACAACACACTCACACACGACAAGGATCAAACTTCAGAAATATAAAGATGAGTTCATTCCCATTAAGAGAATTGGCCCTTCTCAATTTCTCTGGATGCCAGTAAACAAATTCTGAAATATAGTGATACTTTAGCTGACACTAGATTAATCATATTTAGAAACAATTGAAAGACACGGAATTTAATTTTATTTTTTCCCTTTATGTTAATGGAACTGAAGAATATAATATGATTCAGCAAATTGATAAAGGAGGTCAGTTTTCACAAGTGCCTTTTTAAAAATAGGTAAACACAATATATCAATATTTTTATATATGCATTCCATAAATATGCCTTTTATTTTCCCAGGAGGCTGTAATAGCCTTTTTTTGGATGCTAACGAGTACTTGAAGTGATTTTTATGGTCCAGTTATAAACTCCTAAAAGAAGAGTTTATAATGGAAACATCGTGAGACTTTAAATATCAGCACTGAATTAGGTACTTTGGATTTCCATATTTATTTGAAAATAGTAACAGCAGTTAGAGTTTCTCCCCGAGGTGCATTTTCTTTAGCTACATGTCTAAATATGTCTAGTGACAGGATTGTTCTTTGTGCCTATTCAATGTTGATACTCAGTATTGTTTCCCACTACTACCATCTTCTTATTTTAGAGCTTGTAAAATGTATGCTCCTCCATAAAATATCTGTGGAAATTGTCTGTTTAGATTGAGTGCATCGTCTTCCGTTGACCAAGGTTGAGAGGCCAAAATGTTCCCTTTTTTGACTCAAGACATTTCAATAGTTTATTTAGAAGTACATAGTATCTACTTTCTACCTTGGCTGGGAAAAATGAATGATAACAAATGGTAATGTACTATGCAGTTTACCACGTGCTTTAAAAATAAGTTTGCTTAAGCCCGAGCACAGATCTGTGAGATGTGTTCCCTTTATCATCATCACGATCTATCTTTTTATCTCCCTGACTTCCTTTGCTAAATGACAGATACAAGGCTTGCCTATTTAAAATCTTTTGAACATCAAAAGTCTTTATTCTTTAGAGTTGCATGAATTTTTCCAAAATTCTCTCGGGCTTTTCAATGATTGAACAAACGAGTGCTAAGAATTTATATTGAACATTAAATGAGTATATATTTGTAATGTGTGAGCAATTTATTTTCCATCAACTAGATAAAACATTAGTTAATATTGGAATTAAAAGAGCAGCTTAGGCATGAATAATTATCATTTAAGTTTGAAGTTTAAGGTAAATGAAACTGGATGATAGTCAATGCTTTTAAGAATATATGGGTAAACTGAGGCTTTTGGGTTTATGTCATGAATGGGGAAGTCACTTTCACATTCAAAACTATGGTGATGATTCATTTTCAGTTCAGAAGTATGGGGGGGCAGATTATGAAATCTATATTGAGATAAATGGGATTTGTATCAATATAAATCCCATTGATAAGAACAACCAAACATGTAGAAAATTTTCATAAAAAATGTTTTTGAGCCAGACAAAGGATACTCCTGGAAACAAGATCCCTCTTGACTGAAAAATGCTTCCAAGAGTGACAGTTTGCAGTTTGTTTTATGCACTTTTGGAATTAAGGAAGTGAAGGAAGATGACTAAGTGAAGGTGGGAGAAAGAAAGGCGGGGAGTGGATTACAGGACAGTTCACAAGATTCTGTGCTCCCTTGAATGTGGTTATGCCTCCCAGAGTCTGATAAAGAGGATTATTCTGCATTCCCAAGATATGCACAAGAACAATGGGCAAAGATAAACATTTTACTATAAAAGTTTTATGCTCAGGCCACCACAGCCCACCATGACCTGTCCATGTATGGATTTATGATAAGATCACTGTGTGAGGTTACTTTCCACAGAGCCCATTTTCAGCTTCAGGAGAGCAACCCCAAAAGTTAGTTCACTGATTTATAGCAATCAGAGTGACCTTTTACCCCAATTTTCTATAATTTTCTAGAAGTTTTATTGGCAAGTGAATTGAAACAAATCTGAAAACTTCCTGCAGATTGTCTTTAAAGAAAGATCATTGAGAAAAGGGCTTCTCACACAATCCAAAATATAGTTTTCATCCGTATCACTATGAAAATATTGCCAGCTAAAGTGTAGCTTTAATATAGATTAATAATATTTAATTTCCTCCATGAAATCATTTTTAGAGGCTTTATTTTCATTTAGCAGCTTTATGCATCAAATCAAAGCAAAGCCATATTTGTAAGCCACCTGAGTATCAACTGACTTAATCATTTTTAAAAATATATATATATATATATTTTATTGATTTTACACAGAGAGGAGTTGACAGGGATAGAAAGTTAGAAACATCGATGAGAGAGGCACATCAACCAGCTGCCTCTTGCACACTCCCCACCGGGGATGTGCCCACAACCAAGGTACGTGCCCTTGACCGGATTGAATCCGGGACCTTTCAGTCCGCAGGCCTATGCTCTATCCACTGAGCCAAACCAGTCTCGACCTTAATTAATCATTGATTTGATGTATAGAGCCAAACCATTTTTATTATTCAATAGAAAATACAAATTCCAAAAAGGAATATATATGTTTACATATAACCATTTCATATATATATATATATATATATATATAGTAAATGTTTACTTCTAGACAAATATTTTAACGTTTACATTTATTCTTTACTGATACTCTATTATAGGTATATATATATATATATATATATATATATATTTGTTTGTTTAAACATAGTTCATATCAAAACATCTCAAAATGACTAGCTAGCTGTCTTATTCAGCATATTTAAATTTTATGGAGTTGTTAAAAAAATTATGTGCACGAGATATAGGATTTTAATGGATAAGTTACACAGAGAATAATGTCAAATGACTCAGCTTGTCACAATGTTAAGTGTCCTTCACACATCTCTCAGGCTGGAAAGTGTCATCTCACACCACTGCCAATCAATTTAGAATTAAGTCAAGGAATGTGCAGAGCTTTTATCCCCATTTACATCAGGATTTACAAGAAACATTTCTGATAATATTATACTGTACAGATGCTTAAGGTTATACTAAACTGTCTTAGATATTACACACACACACACACACACACACACACACACACACACACACACATATATATATATATATATATATATATATATATCTACATATATAGCTGTATATGTGTATATTGTTAATAAAAATAAGAAAATTGGTGTTGAAAGACACTTGTAAATAATATAGGGAAAGTATTTAATTACACTTGCTAATAAACTAAGGTCTAGATTCATTAAATTACTTATTTAAGTTACTCATCTTTGTTACTGGCAAAGACAAGGGCAAACACTGGACCTGATTTCTAGGGAAGAGATTTTTCAGCCTTTCCATCGCCAGAACAATTTGGGTCTTAGATAGTCATTCAATGGCCTCCTTCATATCATGGGATTCTTTTCATTTCTCTCATTTTTTAAAACCTCTCTTAATTTTAATTGTTAGCTCTGACCTGTCTTCTACAATTCTCTTCCAATAAGTTTTCACTTTCCAAGTCCTACATATCATTCGCTAATTCATCTTATTGATGTAAGAAATTCCCTAACCTGTAGATAATTTTTATGAGTTTATTTAAGCTAAACAGAGGATCCACCTGAAGGCAAGATCTCAAGAGACTGGAAAAAATAATGTGTCCCAGAATGACAGTTTGCGGTAGTGGTGGTGGTGGTGATGGTGGCAGTGGCAGTGGTGGTGGTGGTGATGGTGGCGGTGGTGGTGGTGGTAGTGGTAGTGATAGTGGTGGCAGTGGAGGTGGTGGTGGTGGTGGTGGCGGTGGTGGTGGTGGTGTGGCTGTGTGTGTGTGTGTGTGTGTGTGTGTGTGTTTCATGCATTTGGGAATTAAGGAGATAAAGTAAGGAAAGTAGGAGAAAGCAACAAGGTGAGGATTGGATAAGAGGACATTTAAGATTATGTTCTCTCTTGGGGGATGGTTCTGCTTCTGAGGGATCTGAAGAAAGGGCATTTCAAAGGTGTCTTAAGGTAGATGCACAGAAACAATAGACCTGATTTGCTTAAGGCAAAGAGTGACTAAAGTAGTTATATGTCTGGGGCTTGACTGTCCACTTTAGTCTGCCCAGTTAGGAATTTTTGATCAGATGACCCTGTGATATTACTTTCATTTAGATTTATGACAGCCCCTTTTCATCCACAGTGTATTTCAGGGTGTTATTGCTACATATTGAAACTTCCCAACCTTTTGTAATCTATTTACTTTCTTTTTCTTGAATTACTTGTCAAAGATTGTCACCATGTAAATGTAAAATATGTACAATCTATGAAAAACAGTATGAATATTTTTTTAAATTTTTTTAATTAAATTATTATCTGTGTACATTTCTTACCATTGCCCCCCCCCAAACATGCCCTCCCTCCCCAGAGTTTTGTGTCTATTGGTTATACTAGTATGAATATTTTTAAAAAATAAACAGTAGAATTTTTAAAAATATTGAATTAAAAGGCTTAATGTAGATTTAGCCATTAAGTTCTAAGAGTACGCCTTTACTATTAATGTTTTGAGATCTCTCCAAACAAATCCTACTTTCATTTGCTTCACTCAAACCCTTTTAGTTAATACCCTTTATTGGCCTTTTTCTTTATAGCCAAATTACTGAAGTTTTTTTTTATCTTTTCTATTTTCACTACTCAAGTCTGGTACAATCTTGTCTACACATCAATGATTCTTGCTATGGGAACCAGTAATCTTCATCTCACTTCTTATAAGCACATCGTACATAAATGCCCTGCAGGATTCCTTAATAGCTGGATACTTCTTAAAGTGATGTTTTTCTTCCCCACGTAGCTTCTATAATACTGTATATCTGGCCACTCTGTTTCTATTCCCTCACTTCAGCATTCTTCTTCTTTATCTGGAATAGCTTAATATTCATTGAAACATCCTTTTACTGTAAACTTTTTGGATCCCCTATGTGAGTGGTCAGCAAACTTATTAGTCAACAGAGCCACAGTTTGCGGACCACTGCCTTATGTAAATCGTAAATTGTCATTACTCTTCTCAAATCTAGGCTCATTTATCCAACTACCTCATTGACATCACTTCTTTCATATTTTGAAGGTATTACAAGGTCAGGACATGCAAAACTGGATTTATTATTTTCCTTTTCAAACTTGATGCTGTTCCAGTATTTCCCCCTATCATGAATGGTAACATTACCCATCTCATTGTGCAAGATACTGTCTCTAATCCACCTCACTGGCTCTTTCCTTCTCAATCATTTCCCTCCGGTGTCTAGTCCTGTACTGAAGATTTAAATGACTTGTTGTTATTTTTTTAAAATATATTTTATTGATTTTTCAAAGAGGAAGAGAGAGGGATAAAGAGTTATAAACATCAATGAAAGAGAAACATTGATCAACTGCCTCTTACACACCCACCACTGGGGATGTGCCTGCAACCAAAGTACATGCCCTTGACTGGAATCGAACCTGGGACCCTTCAGTCCGCAGGCAGACGCTCTATCCACTGAGCCGAACTAGTTTGGGCAACTTGTTATTTTATTTTTTAAATCTTTATTGTTGAAAGTATTATGTATGTTCCCCCCCATTGACCTTTTCCATCCTGCCCACACCCAGACCCCCATCTCAGGCCTTCCCCACCCTATTGTCTGTGTCCATGGACTTACTGTTTTTTTAAGTCTCATAACCACACGAGTAAGATATTATCCCACATTGTACTCTATATATCCAACCCATCACTATGCCATTTCAGTTTTGTCTCTAAGTAGCTCCTAGACTCATCACCTTATTCCATTTCTCCCAACTCCTTCCTCATCTATGCTCCTGGAATCTCTCCACTTGCATTTCTCAAAAAAACTTCACAGTTCTCTTCACTGACTTTTGCCCTCCTGTCTCTCCAGCCTCACTGAGCTATCCATCTTTCCTTTTCTTTTCTTTTTTTTTTTTTGCCATGTATCGTCTTCTCTTCCTGCAGATTTCACTTCAATTGTGCTTTAGTAGGGAAGCCTGACCAAACGTCCTTGTAGAAGGCAATACCTCTGTTGCATGCTTTCCCATGCATCTTCCCTGGGTAGCATTTGTCTAGTTGCAATTTCAAATCTGTTTGTGAGACTATTCTAATGATGTCTCTTTCCCCAATATGGTTTACTATGGAAGTTTGTGTTTTGTGTTTGTCTTTTCTGAGAGTTTTGTCACCAGAAGTTAGAATGGTATCTGCTTGATAGGAGAAAGTCTTCATATGTTTTAAAATAAATGAATGTTTATATACTTCTGGTCTTTCTGTTTACTCATACGTACACATCACTACACATACATATATATCATATCATTCTCACTCATGACTTGTACAAATGAATACCTGCTCTTGCACCTGCTCACCATGCATACATATAAACTGTGTGTGATAATAAAACACATACAGTATTTTATATCATCTGATTTTCTTTTTATATCAGTAAGACCTGACTATTTTTACTAAATAATTGTACTATTTTTTTCTCTACCAATGCTTAAATGGCTACATATTATTCCACTATATTTAATGTGAAAGATGAGTTAAATCAGCACCCTCTTTACTGTTAGAGATATACCTTGGTTAACATTTTTTTTTATATTAAGTTTTGCTTATATTCATGCCAGAGGCAAATAAGGAGGTAGGGGAGAATGATGAGATACTAGCAGTTTTTATTTGAAGAGCAATTATCATTTGTCAGTAAATGTGCTAAATCTACAAGTATACAGCCACTCTGTAAAATGGTTATTATGACCCTCATTACACAGCAAGGTAAACTAAGATTCACAGCACAAAATAAATTACCGAGATTATATAACAAGCAAGTAGTAGCAGACCAACAATTTTATTTATTTAGCTTTTTTAATATTTATTTTTATTGATTTCAGAGAGGAAGGGAGAGGGAGAAAAAGATTTTAAAAAGTCAATGATGAGAGAGAAATATTGACTAGCTGCTTCCTACACACCCCACACTGGGGACTGAGCCTGCTACCTGGGGATATACCCCAACCAAGAATCCAACCGTGTCTTCCTGGTTCAAAGGTTGACCCTCAAATGCAGCCATGCTGGCCAGGCAAGGCCAACAATGTTAGTGCTGGACTGTCTATGATAAAACTTGTTTTTTTTAAAAAAATATATATTTTTATTGATTTTTTTACAGAGAGGAAGGGAGAGGGATAGAGAGTTAGAAACATTGGTGAGAGAGAAACATCGATCAGCTGCCTCCTGCACACCCCCTACTGGGGATGTGCCCACAATGAAGGTACATGCCCTTGACCGGAATCAAACCTGGGACCTTTCAGTCCGCAGGCTCTATCCACTGAGCCAAACTGGTCTCGGCATAAAACTTGTTAATAATAGACTATACCTGTTTAAAATTTATTAATGTTTAGTATCAATGCCCTTTCGGGATTTTATATTAATTTATACTTCTGTACTTCCCTATCTATGCTAAAACCATCACTGTCATTATTATCATCATCATTATTGTTAGTAAGAAAAATGCTTTGCCAACCAAAGATATAGAAACTCATATTAATATGTCACTATATGTTTGAACATCAGTTTTAGTAGATTTGTATTTTCCTGTGAGTTGTCTAGTTTTAATCATTTTTCACTAGTATAGTTTTTTAAATATAATTTAGTCATCAGAGCTCTTTCCATATTAAGGACATTAACTGTGAATCTTATATATTGAAATTTTTTTTCCAATTTTTGTCAGTTTTATTTTAGTATTTAATGGGCATGTTTGTGTGCTTTTCATGTTGTAGTCATTTTTACTTTTGTATAACCAAATAATTCAGGACCTTAAGCTTTTACATATTTGAGATTTGAATTTTGAAAACATTTTAATGATGAGTAAAGGTTAAGTAATTCTTGAAAGAAATGTGCTT
This sequence comes from Vespertilio murinus, assembly GCA_963924515.1. Lineage (NCBI taxonomy): Eukaryota > Metazoa > Chordata > Mammalia > Chiroptera > Vespertilionidae > Vespertilio > Vespertilio murinus. The sequence continues at coordinate 16,956,581 of OZ004712.1, forward strand.
GAAAATATAAATTATAAATATGGTTTGTTATATAAGTGAATCCCGATGAAATCTATTTTAAATGTGTCTTGCTGAATAAAAATGTCTTAGAGATAGGAATAGCAAAAGGTTTGGAAATAGAATGAATGTATACATGATATGAATTTGGAGCAAAATGAATAGAAAGTTATCCAGAACCAGACTTTATGAAAATATATAGCTATATTATAAATTTAAAAATATGTTAAAAGCTTTTGCTGAAAGGTTATTTTTAAAGGATATATATATATATATATATATATATATATATATATATTATATAATTTATGTAAACAAGCTTGGTATGATAAATAGGTCAGAAAAAAGGATGGAAGAATAAAAGATTTGCATTGAGAAAGTAATTTTCTTAATTGTGGTATCACAGGGCTTTGTTAAAATCTAATGATTATTTTTATAATGGACCAAAAAAAAAAGAAATTTAAAAAAATCAGTGAGCCCTAGCCAATTTGCTTAGTGGATAGGGCACTGGCCTGCAAACCTATGGGTTTGATTCTGGTCAAGGGCATAGTCCTTGATTTCAGGGTCCTCCCCGGCCTCTGCCTGGGTCTGGTCAGGGAGCATGCAGGAGGCAACCAACCGATGTGTTTTTTTCATATTGATATTTCTCTCTGCCTTTCCCTTTCTCTTTTACTCTCTGTAAAAATCAATCAAAACATATCTTCAGGTGAGGATTAAAAAACACAATCAGTGAACTAGAAGAATAGGATTATAAGATGTTAGAAATGGCAATTGATTCATGAATCTGAAAGGTTATTGGATGTATCTCCCAAAGGTATTTTGCCCTCACCTCATTATAATAAATTATTCAAGCATTTCCTGTTTACCCACAAGCTTAGTAACATAAATAATGTGGTCAATTTCACTCTAATACAGCCTGTGAAAATGAATGCTTTGTCCTCTAGTCCTTCATATTCCCCGTTGTAAGTAAGCCATACTGGGTGAATAGTAGTAAATAAATATATAATTGTTTGCTTATTGATTTTAAAATGTTCTTTGTTGCTGTATCTACTCAACTCAAGATTAAAACCCGTGATAATAAACCTGTCTCTGAATGCTTCTGACACCCGGAGCATGTGTAATGCCACCCTCTCAGACTTCCCAATCATGGTTACTTTGACTGTTATGCCTTCAGATTCCAAAACTTCATCTGAGTAACTGATCACTAGACTCTGGGACACGGATATGCTTACTTCATCAAGAACCACCATAGTTTTTCTTCACAACTGTATTTGCTAAAGTGTGTTCTGACTTCTTAAGTAGAGTATGTAGTTCCTGGGACTTGTGAACTATCAGACAAATTAAAAAGGTTCAGTGACTATTGCAAGTCCTGATTTGAAGTGTCTTTATTCTGCCAGATTCCATGATTCATATAGAACTCAGTACATTCAATAACAATCCTTATCAAAGGATATTTGAAAAGAGCAAGTCCGCATGGTGATTAGATAGATGTCAAAGCAGTTGTATGTAAATATTCCAGAGGCCTTCACATGAGAAGTTGACTTCCTTATTGAAACCTAATGGATACTATGGGACACTCATTAGCATTCTCTAAGAGTTCTCCAAAAGGAGTGTCTTTGGAGTTTATGTGAATTGGCAGAAAGCAGCATAAATTGATTTGATCACTAAAAGGCCTTGCGTTTGGAGCTTTTTTTAAAGTGGAAAATGGTTCCCCAATGAAAACATATATCATAAGAGAATGAGAGGAAGAGAAGATAAAGAAAATTGAATGTTCGTCACTGATCAATTATTCAGAATCAATTATGGTTTGCTAGGGAATGCATGCTGTGCCAAAGCCAAACCAAACTGAAGTAAGCATGAGAATTAATTACTTTCATGCTTGCATGAGGCTAGAGGAAGGAGGAGGCAGAAACTTACTGCTCTCTAGGAGCTGCAAATAAGTATGACACAATGAGAAACCTTATTCCAGAATGTCGGTCATTTTGTTATTAAGGGAGAGATTCTGAATTCAGTTTATGAGAAGGGTATGTGAATTTATATAATTTTCCCCCTAAAACCATTTACTGTTTTAGGGAGCTCCAGAGAAAAAAGAACCAATAGAATGGATGTATATAATATATATGTAAAAAGATCTGTATCATCAAATACATATTATATAAATATATGTAAAACATTACACACACACACACATACACACACACACACACACACACACACACACACACACACACTAGAGGCCTGGTTCATGAAATTCATGCACAGGTGGGGGTGTCCCTCCGCTTGGCCTGCACCATTCCTTTAATCCAGGACTACTTAGGGGATGTCCAACTGCCTGTTTATCTGGCCTAAACCAGCAGTCAGCATCACTCTCCTAATCTGGGACTGCTGGCTCCTAACTGCTCACCTGCCTGCCTTATCACCCCTAACCACCTCTGCCTGCTGGCTTGATCCCTATAACTGCTCTTCCCTGCCAGCCTGATCCCCTTAACTGCTTTCCCTTGCCTCTGCCTCACCCCACCACCATGGCTCTGTCCAGAAGGACATCTGGTAGATGTCTTGTCTAATTAGCATATTACTCTTTTGTTAGTATAGATATCCATTATATGTTTTATAAATAAATAAATATATATATACATACATATACACTGAGTGGCCAGATTATTATGATCTCTGAATGCATAATAATCTGGCCACTCAGTGTATTTGTATCTCAAATGGGTACCAAAAGTATTCTAGACTTTTGCTGGAGGTCAACCGCCTATTTGCCCTGAGCTTTCTATCAGCCAGTGCAAAGGGTAAAACTGATCAGGTGCACGATTTATAGTATCTTTGATATCAAATAAATGAGGTACTCCAGAGAAGTACACTGAGCGGCCAGATTATTATACATTCAGAGATCATAATAATATGGCCGCTCAGTGTACACATATATGTACAGACATGTGTGTGTGTATTCATAAATTATATATATATATATATATATATATATATATATATATATATATATTGGGAGAGATAAGAGACTTATTTTAAGGAATTGAGGGCCGGCTGGCAGACTACAGCTATTGTTGCAGTTATGAGTCCAAGGGCTAGAAACTCAAGGCAGGATTTCTGTGTTTCAATTTGGAGAGGAAATTCCTTTCTCTACAAGGACTTACATCTCTCTCTCCTTTTTTTTAAGACCTTCAACTGATTCGATGAGGCCCTCCCCCCCTACTTTATGAAAGGGCTATCTGCTTTATTCAGAGTTTACTGATTTAAATGTTGGTCACATATAAAAATTACTATCATAAAAGCATGTAGGGTGATATTTGAATAGGCATCATAGTCAACTTGACACACAAAATTAACCATCGCATTTACCTTTCCTACTTATGGCCTAGGTCTGTGCTACAGATAACTGTAACACACACTATCATAGTCAGAAATTTCACCTTCTCATGACTGTATTGCAAGTCAAGCAGGTATCAAATTTAACTCCAATAACACAAATGAGGAGACAGAATGATTAAAAACATACCTTAAATTGTAGATGAAGTCCATATCACATAGCAAAACAAATTATTAGTGGTCAGTAAGAAAAAAAATGATAGTAAGAAAATATATACTTGGAGTTGGAGTTAAAATTAGACATTATTTGAGGTTGATAGCAATGTCATGTCATCTTTATCATTAAATTACAATTATCTTATTAATTTGAAATTATAAGTAACTTCAACTTGAAATATTTTCACTTCCAAGAAGTAAAGTATAACCAATTTTGATGGTAAGAATGATCCTGTCTCTTTATAAACATTAAAACCATGCAAGCAACTATTTCTTTTATGTAATCTATATCTAGATAGACAAGGAGAGAGAATTAAAGGTATAGCCATCGTTATCAGTTCTTGCCAAAGAATCTGAAGTGCTCCTTCCACTGAGAGAGACTTAAAGTTTTACCCCCAAAATTTAGAAGGGCAGTGGTTCATATTAGTTAAATAGTGTGTGTGTGAGTGTGTATGTGTGTGTGTATGTGTGTGCATGTACACATTGTGTTGTGTGTATTTTTTCTTGACATAGATTTTCCCCCAGTGGAATCACTGTTAATTCACAGGTGACATACAGAAGAGAATTAAAAATCCTCTCAGACTTAAAAGACCCCCCTCCCCGGTAAGGTATTATTTCTCTTTCACTGCCATTGAGGGGAATTCGTTTGAGCTAAGAAACATTAAAGAGTCTCTCATTTTTAGAGAGTGATTTGGTTAACTCTACTGCAGGAAACACACGGTAATATCTATCATGTGAAACATTTAAAAACCAACCTAATCAAAGTGATTATGTTTGGAGTTAATGAAGCACTGATTCCTCTAACACAGTTGAGTAAAGGAAAGAAAGATCTTTTGCCAATAAAAATCTCATCAGGTGATGGCCTTGACAGAACATCCCACCACTCCTGTCAGCCAGAGCTGTCATAAACAAACCGCTGATGAGACAATGACAATAATTAACACTGTGCTAATGGGATATGGAGCCTCACAGTTATTCTTTCAGCTACAGTGAACTGAATGAAAGCCAAACAGTGCACATGACTTAACATCGTCACATGTTTCTCTTCTATTTACTCTGGTTATGTTGGCTGTCTTGTGTTAAAAATGACAGATATACTTTTAGAGGCTCGTGGGATGTTAGATAAGGAGACTAGATGCCGGAAATCCCACAACTATGTTCACGTTACCGTTAATAATTGACAGTGTAGATACCGGCTCACTCTGGACTTTGGTTAGATCAGACTGTGGCCGTTTGGAAGACATTTTTGATTCTGACAATAACTGTGGGCGAGAACATTCTTTGAGCCCCCAAATTAAAATAGTCAGCGGTAATGGATTTTATTAGCCATGTTGTCACTGGCAGAATCAGGCTATGAAGTCGTGAGACTTGCTGGCTGCGACTGCTATAAGCAGCCATCTTGGTGGTAATTTTTGCATGTAAAAGAGACCTCACATCTACCATAGGGCAGTGAATCGCGCCAGGGAGCTGATAGCATACCTTGGCACTCAGGGTCCCTGAAACTCTCCCTCTGCTATAAATCTCTAGACTCATCATTAGAGTCCAAGCTGCTCCTTCCCTACTGCATTGTCAAGTGCATATCGAAGAGGTCTCTCCCTCTTGGCATTGCTACTTTTCAATAAGATATTTATGGAACACATGAATACTTCCTTAAGTTACATTTCAGTTTAATAAATTTCATCTTACACAAGGGACAAGCATGGTACGTCTAGACAGATTTTTTTCTTCTTCATTTTAGCTTCCCCGCTTGAACTCCAATCAAAGGAAATAACTGTATTGCATAAAATGCATTCACTTGTGGAAATGGCAATGATTTGATCTCTATTAAATACTGGAAATTAAAGAAAAAAAGTTTGAATGTACTCTGAAAAGTGAGATTATTTTTACCCTCCTGAATGACAAATCTTTCTGAGCTGGCTTTCCAGCAATTAGTCTTGCTCTCATGCTATTTCTACCCTGGCAAGATGAAGTCTGTTACTTGCCAGATCTCCAGAGAATATGGTGCTTTCTGTGCAGGCACCAGCATTTGTCCAAATGCCAGAGTGTATGCTTGTACTTGGCCAGTGTGGAAGCAGCAGAAGATGCCTGAGGTATTCTAATTTTGATGGAATTATTTGGGTGATTTCTCTAAGGAAACACTGCTTAACCTCTCTAAGAGTTACAAATTGTTAAACATAATGCCAGTAAATGTGTGTGTTATTTTGATTGTTTACTAAATATGCATTGTTTGGTATTCCTTCCAGTCAGGAGAAAGTAAAATCATTGTCCCGACTATAAGGGAGACCGTAAAGGGCATTTTCATCGTAGAAGTTGCAATTTAATTGAAGAGATTTATATGGCACTTCAAAAACGGATTCTTAGCAAATTATTTTTACACATGCTTTAGTGTACAAATGTTTTTTGGATATTCTGTTAAATACTTATGTAAAACTTCCCTTAAAATACTTTGAAAAGAAATTCTATTTTTCTTGCCAGAATTCATGGTGGTTTTCATTATAATCCAATTTTTTTGTTAATATTGTCTTCATGTATCTCTCCTATCAAAAGGGGGGGAAATCTGATAGTTTTTTTAAAAAAAATTCATTTTATTAGATTCAAAGGCTTCAGAATAGTCTGTTCCCTATTCTGTCTCTTTATTAGAACTTCAAGAGAAAGGCCTTTTCAAAGGACACCCTGTGGAAGCACACTTTTTTTTTTTTCCATTCTAGAAACATTATGTGGATGTCATCCCATAGTCTGACTTAATTAAAGCATGATGAGCTCTCAGTTTCTTTTTCCTGGGCCAAATTAAACCTCACTTTTTTAAAAAATGGAAGTAAATATATAGGGTAATCACTATACATGGTAATCAATTTACTTTTTCTTTCAAACCTTAGTACTTAGTTATAAAATTAATTAAATATTGTAAGATGGTTCAATATGGATTCAGAATGTCATCTTTCTATTATGGAATTTTTTTCAGAATTTAAGATATTAATCTTATATTGATAATAAAATATAATTATTCTGAATTTAATATCAGATAAATTAAATACTTTTTGCCTCATAGTACTTAAGCTTGTGGCACTAAAGAGAGGTATAGATAATAACCGAAGAACTGAATACTCAGGTGTAAGTGGTAATTTTACTGTGACTGTTCATTCTGCTGTTGGTCCAAAACCAGCTCTCTGACATCCCCCAAGGTGTCCCAGGTTGTGAGAGGGCGCAGGTCAGGCCAAGGGACCCCACCGATGAACCATTGGGGTCCAGAAAGGAACACGGGAGAGCTCCAGGGTGTGTCTGGCCCATCTCATTTAGTCCAGATTGGTCAAATCCCAGCAGCAAGCGAGCCTACTAATCAGAGCATCTGCCTCCTGGTGGTCAGTGCACAGCATTGTCTTTAGCTTTGCAGTCTTGTTCAACTCTTCTGTCAGGACTATTGACCCTATCATCACCATGGTCCAATGGGCCCTTCTTTTCATTATATACTCTCACATTCGTTTGGCTATGTTTTGTTAAATGTAGCTTTTTCAATGTATCTTAGCTTTCCTATGGTAAAAGGGGCTTGTTGCCTAGGCAGTGTGGTTCAGTGTTTGAGCATCAACCCATTAACCAAGAGGGCACCATTCAATTTCAGGTCAGGACACATGCCCGGATTCTGGGCTTGATCTCCAGTAGGGGCATGCAGGAGGCAGCCAATCAGTGCTTCTCTGGCATCACTGATGTTTCTATCTCTTTCCCCATCTCTTCTCTCTGTGAAACCAATAAAAATACACTTTTTACAAAAGGGGGTTCTTATCAGCTAAACAGAATTTATTATTTGGCTTCTTCCTTATATAAAATGTAACCTTTGGGTCTTCCCTTCTCTTAGATACATTATTGCCCTAAAGTTAGACTTTGTGTTCCAGGAACTGTGACCCTTCTTTTGTGTCTATATTCTTTCAAGATGATTAGATGGGCAAGAAGTCTGATTTCAGATAGCCAGGATTTTATTGCAATGGCCCAACACAGTACGGATATAAACATTGGATGCACTTCAAAGAATGCTTTATACATTGAAGAAAATGTGACACAGGCACCATAAATGCTCACCTACTGCAGCTACCTAAATATCTACTTTGATCTCATCCTCTTGAATGATTTTGATCAATGATAATGACTGGTTTAAAAGATTAAAGATGGGAAAAATAAAGGAATGCCAAGTTCTATGGTACCCATTGTGGAACATTATGCTTAACCACATTTACCAATAAATAGTCTCCTATGTTTCCTATGACCCGAGGCCTTTAAAACGTCCTTGTGAATACAGGATGAGTAATTAGGAAAACAGAATTACCTTATCATGGGCATCAGTAAAATTGTTCTATGGTACTAAAGGCATAATTCATTCAGGTGGCTGAGCAGCTGACAGTGAATGCTTTGCACACAAATTCCTATGATGACTTCAGAAAATCCACACTGGTATTTTGAAAATAAATAGTGAAGCACAGCTACAAACACTTTTATGGAAAAAAACCCAACAGCAACTAACTGGCATGTGTGAAGGCAAAATCTTCAACTCTGTTTTTTATTATCATTTTGTTCTTTGCAAAGGAGAAAATCATCGCGAGCAGGAAAGGACTTACAGTAATTTATCTCTGGTGGGTTAGAATGAGGGAGTAGACAGAATAGTGGTTAGAAACACGTCATGGGAATGGAACCAGAGTGAACAGTGGCTGACATTTATTACCTGGGCTCATCTATGAGTTAATGTGAGCTCAGCTTCTAACTCTTCCTCTACGATAGAAAAACTGAGGAACAAAAGTGAAGCAAAGTACTAGTCTGCGGAAGACCATGATTTTGAAAGTCATTAGGTTTTGGAGTTGGTTGTCAGTCTGATGACAGAGAAGAAGGCCAAGGGGCTATGAGAGCACAACTTGAGCAAGCCATCTTGAGATAAAATATGTCTACAGATTCTACACATCGGGAATGCTATGCACATTTACATCTGGTGAACATGAGGAAAGGTGTGGTGAAACTAAAAGAAATTTGGAACCAAGAGAATAGTATAAGTATATGAGTTTTCTCTGAAACTTATAAAACATCGAATCTGAATAAACTGTCTAACTTCCTTATGCCTCATTTTCTCACGATAGAACCTGAAGATACACTCATAGAATAGCACTGAGGACTGGCTAATGGCAATGGAAAAGATAAAAATGCACTGGTAACTCTAGGCCCACAATTAGTTTGCATGTCAAAAGTAGGCCAACCACTAAGGTTAAACAGTCTAAGGGCAGCAAACATCCACAGCTCAGTGCACTGACAGGTCCTAGCCACTATTAATTCTGTATCAATGACAATGACATTTACAATGCCATATATTTGTGTACTGCAGCACAACTATCCTATATAATAAAAGCCTAATATGCTAAGTGTCTGGTTTTCCAGTTGGCCATTCAACCAATCAAAGCATAATATGCTAATGATATGCTAAGACAGTGGTTCTCAACCTTTCTAATGCCACGGCCTTTTAATACACTTCCTCATGTTGTGGTGACCCCCCAACCATAAAATTATTTTCGTTGCTACTTTATAACTGTAATTTTGCTACTGTTATGAATTGTAATGTAAATATCTGTGTTTTCTGATGGTTTTAGGTGACCCTGTTATTGGTTCTCAACCTGTGGGTCGCAACCTGTCAGATGTGAAAAATAGGGTGACATATTCTGGGTCTTTTATTCAGTGAAAAATCTATATGTTTTCCTTCTGGCCCTCATCTTAAGAGTTTCATTACTTTAGCCACTTAATAGATATTTGCATAGCAAGGCAGCTTTAGCTATGGGAGAACTAAGTATGGAATGAAGCATATTGTCAACACAGTGCTTATTGCATAAGTATGATATCTGCTTTGAACTACATGCCACCTGAGGTTGTTGAATATTATGCTATGTAAAGAAGCCCCATCAAGAAATGAAAGTTCATTGCCAGCTGGTGTGGCTCTGTGGTTGAGTGTCCACATATGAATCAGGAAGTCACAGTTAGGTTCCTAGTCAGGGGATATTCCCCGGTTGCAGGCTCGATCCCCAATGTAGGGTGGTGGGCAGGAGGCAGCTGATCAATGATTCTCCTTAGCATTGATGTTTCTATCTCTCTCTTCCTCTTCTTTCCTCTCTGAAATCAATAAAAAATAAATTTTAAATAAAAGAAACAAAAGTTCTTGATAGCTTTTGGTCCATAGCCACAAAGAGCTGGAGTTCCTTCTGCTTTGGTTTGAGTTTGAATATCATCTTGGCATTAAATCCCAATATGTCAGTTTTAACTAATAATGCCTACAAATCCATAATTGATGGGATTCTTATGATAAGCCATCATGCTTTATTTTTCTAGAAATTAGTCATTTCATAATTTAGACAAGTGGTCTAAAATGTCCAATCCACATAAGGTTTTGATCATTTAATCACCATGCAAAGCTACACTGTGTCCCTTGTTTCCTATAAGATAGACTGCGTTTTCACTTTGCCACTAATTGTTGTTGTTTCCAAAATAAATAAATCTTCAGTAAAATTTTAAATACTATTTGGGATTTCTCAGTTAACAATTTGTCAACAAACTAGACTTTGAGACTTGTCATTTATATACATTTACTTACTATATTTAAAATATATTATTTCCTAGCCCACTCTTTCATAAAAATAAGAAAATACCATTTTCCCAGACATGTAAAGTTGACCTGCTCTGCCATTCTCCAGTGACATGGTCACATAATTGCAGTCCAGAGGAGCAAACTTCAGTTCACATACTGATGACTCACATTGGGAAAACTTATATTGAAGGCAGTTCTTCAAATGCATATTTTATAACCAAGAAATTTTATGTTATTGAAGTGATATATGGAGTAGACTGCATTGCTTATGCTGAAGTCATTTTATAGGGGGAAAATACCGTTCTTTCTTGGAGAAACTAGGAATTAAATAGGTTATGCATATGAGTTCAAGGATTTTGCTTATGTTAACTGCTATTTTATTATGAGGGCAGCCTAGAAGAGGTCAATGGGAAAAACAAGGGAACTTATGAAATACTTTCAACAAATCAGATTTTAAAATAGATAAAAACAGGCAATCATTTAAAAATAGTTTATTATCAATTAAATAACGTATGTTTTTGTTTCTTTTAGATAAATGAATGTAAATGTTAAATTAATTGAACATAAAAATGACTTTAGTAGAATCCAGAATTAGAAATATTGGATATTTGGTATTTGTGTATATTTGTACATATGGTAAGGTACATATTTGTACATATGGTAGGATATTATTTAGACATAGTGATTCTTTAAAATGTTTTCACTTGTCTGAATTGCAGAATGCTAACATTACTTTTTAAATCTCATTACTATATATTATTTGAATGGAAATAATTTCTAATAAGCTATTTTAATATTTTAGCTAGACCTTTATGTATAAAATGGATTTCTTTTGTTTTCTTAAATTTATTACCAAAATAATGTAAATATATTTTTACCTACTGAAAATTAAAAGCATAGTAATAAAACTAAAAAGAAATATTTTGTGCCAGAATTTACTTTGAACGACAGATTACTTTAAGAATTTTTCTGATGTGTGAGCAAGGAAAAGAGCAAAAGTTGAGATGACAGTAAGAGATAATAGTGAAAATATTTTATCATTGTAGTCATTACCATAAATCAAATACACTGTAAAATTTGCCTTTATGTTTGGAAGAACAAGCTTTTTATTGACTGTCTTTCATAATTAATAGCATTTACTCTTTAAATCAAATTAGTCCACTTTTCCTATTAAAGCCTTACTGTAGGATCATTTTTTAAAGTGCAAAATGACCTTGACAAAAATGAAGGATCGATAATATGTTGATTAGGAGTCTATTTGCTCTAATAGCAAACGTTTCCTCCTTATTAGTTCCTGTGGCAACACTTTCAGAGGTCGTAGTTCATAACTATCTCCTGGCAGTGGTATTTTCTACATGCAGAAAAAGTTGACTCTACTGAGCAAAACACTGATGGATTGACTTAGTCATATTTATGGATTTTTCTTAATACTTCTTTAATCAGCTCATTTTGGGACTCAAGATTGTGTTACAGGATATCCATCAATTGGGCAGGAAGAAGAGAACAATATGCTTTTGAAACTAGCATCTTCAGAATTTCTGGAGCTAGATTGAATCAATGAGGGGCATGGGAGCCATGTTTTATTGCAGAAAAAAGAAAAGCTTAATGTGATTGAGGTTTCAGAAAATCAAAATATGAGCATTGATGGGGAAATGGTCAGCAAAGAGAAAGTATACATATTACAGCAAGTTATATGGATGTTAATGGTCCAATGTGTTGATAAATGAAGCTAGAGAGGGTTGTACATGAGCCCCTGGAATCCTTGCAGGATATAAAAACATTTTCTATAAATGTGGTCATATTTATTACAAAGGAGTCTTCTTTCTACAGTAGTCTTAGCAAAAGAAGACGAATGTTTAAGCAGCAGCACAGCCAATAAACAGAAGCCGTTAATGATATATTCTTTATCAATAATATATGTGGACTAGTTGGTCTAAGATAAATCTAGTCAAAGAAAAAAAGAAGTTTGCTTTGGCTAGCCAAGGGGAATAAAGGACAAATGAGGTGCAATTAAGCAGGGAACAATTTAGTATAATTCTAATAGCAAAGTCTTTAATGATGCTTTGGTACAGATGAATTTGATTTAGAAATATCTCCCAAGTTAAGTTGTGGAAACCCATCTCTTCAGTCACTTAAATTTGGACAGGGCAAAGTTATTATGCTGAATGAGAAAATTGGAACCTTGGAAAGGGACTAAATGACCTAATTGATCTTCTTTGCCATCACTGATTTCTAGTTACTACTATGAATTAAATTAAAAAAGGTCAATTATTTCTATTTAAGATAAAAAGTGCTGAACTGAACTTATAAGTGCTTACTTTTTTATTTATTTAGCATACATCTGTGTCTACAGTCTCTTTTCTCTTTTTGCCTGTCATCTGACTCATGTTGTTTTTGGTTATATGCTCTAAAGTGGTGTCCGCCATCTTCGTATTAAAAATCGGTCCTAAACTAAATAGTAAACACAGAGTGTTTTTTTTTGTCCTAACTTAGAAACAAGTATTTCATTGGAAATTATAAAAAAATTATTCTTGGCTGCTCCATAAACAACTGGTGGACCAATAAGATAGAGTGGAATAAATGGTAAAAGGAAGAAGATAAAGGCCTAAAGATGTATCAGCTAAATAAGCAATGTAGAGCTTTTATAATCTTTAGAAATTAATGCATACACTATGAAAGGGTAGTGGGAGTGGGGGTGGAGGTGGGGGAGGAGCAGCAAACTATCTGGAGAGACCAAATAGCAAATATTTAGATTTGCAGACCAAGATGCAAAATTAAGGATATTATGTAAATTATAATAAGAATACATGTTTATACATTTTATTGATTACATTAAATATATAATATGAATTGATTGCTTAGTTTTATAATACAAGTTTACTAATAAGAAATAGTGTTCATTTATATTTATATACATTTATTTACTCATTAATTTATTTATACAGCCATCCAAAAATCATATTTTAAATGCATGCTATGTTCCATTCATGGGTAATTATTAGGATACAGAAATATGTGATGAATGTTTTTCTTAGAGAGATGATGACATCATGATCTAAACTGTGTAGCAAAGTAAACTTAACTCTTGCTAACTGCTTTTAGCAATGTTATCTAGTAGAAACAATTCACAGGTAAAGGCTAAATCTTATTGTCATAAAAGGTTTTGAGTGGCAAATTCAACTCTATTGATATAACAGTATTCTCAATGTAAATTAGTGTTTTTCAGAATGAAGCAATTAAAAAACAGTAATTTTGCATACATTAAAATTTCCAAATCAGACAACATCAAATATATAGGGTAAAAGTTTCTTGACAAATGAGAAATGACCACATACTATTTGTTGTCCCCTTAGGCTATTCAAAAAATATTCTTTTGCTAAATTCATGAATTTAAATTGCAAATGTGCAAAAAATTACTGCTCTTATGCAATTTTCAAATAATTTAAGTGAATCTTTATTTTAACAAAGAAATTCAAGTATAATTAAAGATGAAAATCAACTCAGTTTTATAAATAAATTCAGTTATTTCTGTGTGATTCTCAAGTTTATGATTAACAAACTCTAACAATAGTATATGTTACTCATCCAATGTTATGAGAATATAGGTGGCATTTTGCAATCATTACTAAAGAATTAGAAATATAAATTTCAAGTGCCCATATATCACATTTGAAAGACAAAACCAAAAATAATTGATTGGTTGCCTCCTGCATGCCCCACCCTGTGCCCTGACTAGGAATTGAAGAGTGACCTCCTGGTTCATAGGTAGATGCTCAACCACGGAGCCATGCAGACCTGGCCTGTTATATTATCTTTTAAATTACCTTCTCCTATTCTAACTAGAACCTCACCCCTCAGGTAGGATGAAGAATATGACAAATCTGGGGCAGAGATAGTTGGCTTGGCTTGCTAGTGCCAAGGTCTGACTCATAGATATACTCCAAATGCAACAAAATACAATAGAAAAAACTATGCATTTACACATAATTAATTTTAATTGAATAATAAAAATGAATCTATGTGATATTTTTACTAAATTTATTATTTTAATAAAAATACCTTGTATGAGCAAGTAGAGATAATAAATGATCAAAATGAGTACTAGATTTATGTTGATTTTTCTTGAATTTAATTTTTTTCAGTGGAAATTATTCTGAAGAATTTAAGTGTTCTCTAACTTAATATCTAATTTTTTTAAGCTAAAATAAACTTTCCAGAAATGGAGAGTTAAGTCATTAAAGAAGGACACAGCAAAAAATCTTTCCACAGAACAAGTAATTTCACCTGCTCTAAACCAATATTAGTCATTTAAATCATATTCTTTCTTGTTAGTATATTTTGCATACAGGATTCCATCTTCTGAATTCTGTTTGGTACTTTACTCAATTCTATTCATCCTTTTCAAGTCTGATGTGATAATTTTGCTTAAATAAAAGGGTGGGGGGAAAAAATCTCTGAACAAGCCTGGCTGGTGTGGCTCAGTGGTTGAGTGTTGACCTATAAGCCAGGACGTCACAGTTTAATTCCCAGTAAGGGCACATACCCACACTGAGTGCTCTATTTCCAGTAAGAGGCATTCAGAAGGCATCATTGATATTTCTATCTTTTCATTTCCCTGCCTCTCTGAAATCAGTTAAAATATATATTTTTTAAGTATCCCAATGAGAGATAGATCAAGTTATAATATATACCTGTGACTCTTGGATACATGAAAAAGAACCCCAAATTTCTTCCAGTTGTCAGCATTTTGTTGAAGAAATGTCTTGTGCGCTATAAATATCTAAATTTTGAAGTTTCAAATGATCACAATGCATCTCTCTCTTTGTGGTTTTTATCCGGATATCAATACAATGACATAAGAATTAAGTGTATAAAATAGTTCAAAGCTAAATAATTCCTTCATTATAATTTCCCCACATTAAGCCAGGAAACATGGCGCTTAAAAGAGAATATCTGTCCATCAGTTGAAAAGGCAAGTGAAAACTGATTCCTTCAAGGAATTATCTTTTCCCCAAGATTCTCTTCCAGATTCTCAAGAACTTTATAGCAAAATTAATAAGAGTAGGAGAAGTTTCCACTTGTTGACCTGGAGACAGGGAGGCATTTTGGGTTGTAGCAACAGAGGAGACCGGCTTTTACTGCTTGAAATCACACCTGTACTTAAATAGAACTATCAGAGAACGATTAGTAGGAATAAAGAAAGATTCTATAGCGCATAGCTTTATGAAGATCATACTTCATTCAGAAACGGGTAATGGCATTTCCTATCCTGAAAAAGCGGTGATGTATGCCCCCTGACACTTAAATCACGGCTTGTACCCCCTTTTAGGGTTTGTAGGCCACTTGCCAAACAGCCAAACTTTGAGTTAGAACGTCCGCTCCCTATGTTTGGAGGAGTCTCGCTACAAAGGGGGTTGAATGGGATGCCCTCATCCTTTAACTTTAACAAGGGCCGCTGATGGATGTGGTCCATTTAAATGTACAACAGAGAGCTGAACTAGATAACGAACTTATTATTCCTCTCGGAGGATTACAGGTTGGTCCCGGAGGAGTGCAGCAAGCCAGAGCGAATCCATATCTACTGGCTAAACAATAGCCAGAAGGCTGACTAGAGATATTGATTTACTTTCTAGGCCATTTAGGCCTTAATGGCAGAGAGGAGCTGAAGTGCTGTTTACTTTTCTGCCAGAATCGACCAAACAACCAGTCCATTTTTTACAGGTTTTTTTGATTGATTTCGCTTAGAGGAATTAGAGGTGATTTATTTTTAAGCTGAAAGCAACTCGTAAATATCTTCAACTGCACAGGTTCCCTGAGAGGAAATGTTAAGTGGAAATACTTATTGAGAAAGACTTCGTTGCAAATCAATGGGGATACGTATCATGCCTCACTCGAGCAGTCAGATGTCAGACACCTTTCCAGGGGCCCGTCAGCACTATAATCTCACCCCTTTCGGCTCCTCTCCTTTTGAAAGCTCTCAAGTTCACCAAGCTTGAATAAATGTAATCGCCTGACTGAACGTCAGCCAGAGGCACCCTGCTGACTTTCGAAGGGTCTTAGATGGGACAACATAATGGTGTGCGAGGTTCCTATGGCGCCTTTTCGATGTTTGATGGGTGAAAACAGTAATTTATCACACAAGTGGCAATTTTCCATGCACCCTCAATCCCATACAGAGAAACTGTGGGGCTCCAACAAAGGCATGAAACAGACACGAAAAAAGAGGGCTCACCCCCAATGCTACCACGTTAGTCTGACGTTTAAAAAGACATCAACTCTTAAAACAGTGATACTATGGAAAGATATGTTTCAGTAATAACAACAAAAAATGACTTGTGGCTTAGGATTCAAGCCATGAGGTGTGATGAGGCCGTAATAAAAGGGCAGTTAGTGTTTTAAATGACCTTTCCAAGAGTGCTCGCTTCATGTGTAGAGCAAGTTTACAAAGG
This sequence comes from Vespertilio murinus, assembly GCA_963924515.1. NCBI lineage: Eukaryota > Metazoa > Chordata > Mammalia > Chiroptera > Vespertilionidae > Vespertilio > Vespertilio murinus. The sequence goes on from OZ004712.1 coordinate 16,973,177, forward strand.
GGTAAAGGATAGCACTTGGAATTCTGTATGAAAGCGCTCTATTCTGTGTTGGCAGGAGAGGGAGAAGGGAGCTCAAGAAGCTTCTGATTTCATTTTTGTGCTCTTTTCTCGGTTGTCGTCTCCACACCCACGTCTTGTAACATTTCTAAAATGGTGTTGTTTGAGAAAGTGGTCAATGTTCTTTTTTCTCTTCACTTAACTAAAAGAATTTTTTAAAATGTAATATCAATTGCAACCAATGTTTAACCTTTGCCTTCATCAAACTTCCTTCTTCTTAAAATTTTGAAAGATATATAGTCATGTTTCTTTTCTAGTATTTCTCTTGCTGACAATAAAACCGCAGTTAAGTATTGCAGAAAATTTCAATAACATACCAAATTTTAAATAGTAAAATGATCACCCGTAAAGCCTTCAGCTTACAATAAGCACTGTTCTCTTTTTAGTATTTTCTTTCTTTTAGTTTTTTATTTTTATATTGCTCAGGTATTTATGTAAATTTGTTTGTTTATTTATTTATTTATTTTAATTAGAACTGCATATCACTTCCCTTAACATTCCAGGACTATTTTACATAATCCCTGAAAGAGAATCTTCCTGCAAATTGTAGTACCTCTGGTTCCTAGTAGAGGGAGTTTAAACATGACACTTCTGCAACTGCCAATACTAACCTGTAAAATGGGAATAATACTTTAAAGCACCTCGCTGATGTGGTTTATTTTATTTCATTTTTTTTTTTATTGAGAGGACAAAATATAAAGAAGGAAAAAATAGCAGTGATGATCGGTCATTTGAGTTTGTAGCTGAGAACCGTTTGCCTGAGTCTTTCCTGTATTTTACTCTCAAGGTATAACATCTAGCTCCCTGACTCCTTCTGTTGTGTCTACTAATTGTCCTTAGAGGAGTCAAAGAACAAAGGGTCCTATTGGATAGGCCTTTTAAAAATAATAAATGAAAAGTTAATGTTAATCATCTTTTCTTGTTTACTTTCCCCCTATTTTGTCCTTTACTTTTCCCATCAAAATATTTGCTCACTTGGAAGAGGCCACGCCTCCTGGGAGAGAAGCTGTAAGAGGGTGTGATAAGCTTGAGAGACCATGCTTGCTGGAGGTCACCAGAGGGACAGCTAGCTACAGCTTCACTGTAATTACCGTAGACCAAGGGCAGCGGTAATTTATGGGCTGACAATTTCCACTTTGTTTCTCACCTATCTCTTGCTTTTCACTAGAAATCTGCAACTATTTCAGCAACTGGCACATGGCTATGTCATGGTTCTTGTGGCAAAAAAAAAAAAAAAAAAAAAAAAATGACCTATCACTACAGATCTATCTTAATGAATGAGTTTACTTAATTAGAAGGGGGTAATACTTGATACAAAGTCACGTGTTCAGGCAAAAGCCACCATCAACCTATGTTCCCGGAGTAAAGAGGTGCGAGACAACTCATTTTTCCTTTCATCCCGGGAATTTAAATGGAGACACTTGTTAGGAACAAGTATGAAGCTCAAATAAGGGTTTTTCTTCTTCTTCTTCTTTTTTTTTTTAAAAAAAAAATAATTTCTGAGTGAAATAGATTAGTGAAGAAAACAACAGCTGTTATCATGGAGCTGAACTGGGTTTGAAAATGCTAGCTTAAAACAGTGAGACACGTGCAGTCCCGCGTCCTGACATTCGAAGCTTCCAGGCCCAAAGAGCGAGTTCAGAGCAGAGCTTCCCACATGCCATGTGGGACTGTCGCCTTGAAATAAATGAATAGTCCCCATATTCAAAGAAGTTCATATTAAGTCCTACAACCTTCACTCTTGGAAATTCACGTTCAGCATAACACTATAAGGCTCTCTGAGCTTTATTTCCTTCAGTTTGAATGTAGACAAGCTTCAATAATCTTCGTAGCAACCAAAACTTTGTCCTCAACAAAAGTCACGCTTTTGTGTTATGAAACACTGTTCATACTCATTGCGATAGAGTGTACCAGAAATGTGCGCACACACACTGAATAATTGTAAAGGCAATATTTATCACAACACATTTCATTTTCAAAGTTGAGCTATCAGCTGTTAAAGCGGGTATACATTTTTGGGAGGATACCTGTATTTAAAATTAGGGTAGTTATTAGATATACAACTAGATCTTATTATTTAATACTTACATTAACATAGAAGGCATTTATTTTTATATTTTGATTGTTGTGCTTCAATTATTTCCCCTGGAAACCCTCTCCATTTATTTTTACCTATTAAAATAGCATTATCCTGAGGAGACTATAACTGTCACACAAATAGTGGTTCAAAAACCGTTGCTATAAATAACTCTGTCCAACCTAATCATCTCCACACTTCTTTATTTAGGAATCCTTTCCTTTATGCCACTGAAGACCATGCAAGGAATATTCTACTGTGTAGAACATTCTGGCTTTACACTTGCTTTTCTGATCGGCTTCATTGCCCCTTTTACTCTGTTTAAAACCAGCAGCCTCAGCAGGGAGGATCCCCAGGCCCAGAGTTCACAGGCTCCCTCACCCCAGACTTCTCAGAACCATTCCTATCCTTGCCCATAGGGAACCTCAAGGATGGTGAGAGGATGTGTCCTTCCCCCAGTTCTTTTGACCAGAGGATCCTTTTCTCTTTCAGAACAGAACTTCGTAGCTTGCACTTAGCATGGACAACATATGCATGAAATATTGTGTCAGTCCATGTTAAGAGGTTAATGGGAAACTTTGAGCTATTACTCAAGTGCAGGTGAAAATCATGGTTTCATTGAGAGGGGAAAAAAAAAACATCATCAGGGGATAGAGCAAAGCTTCTACTGCTAAGGTAAAAGACACTTTCCTTTTGAGAAAGGTGATTGATCACCGTCAAACACCTATTCAGGCCTGAGGAGTTCTCACCTGCCAGAGGTTTTCTCAAGGTCAGTACGATTGACATTGAAGGCCAGATAGTTCTTTATAATGGGCAGCTGTCCCATGCATGACATTTTCCAGGACTTGTCTCAACGATTGTGTGTTAATTTGAGGTCAAGGAAAAAGGAGAGGTGCTCTCTCAGAAAATGTGTTTTCATGTATTTGATGTACATTTAAGTAATCCTTAAACCATATTAATATTCAGAATTGGCATGGTCTCTTATCTAAAAGTTTGTTTTCACAGATTAATGAATCAGCGTGGCCTATTCATCACAGATTTGTTAACATTTCGGTATCTTTTGCCTGAAATTAATGTGGAAATGACTAAGTGGGCTGTTACAGAGATGGTAGGCAGTACATGCCTCATCTTTAAAAGCCTCTCAGCCCTTGATTAATGAGGACCAAAGACAGCCACAAAGTGTAGTCAGTCTTGGTTCTCCTAAACAAACTATATGCTTTATTAAAACACCAGCGGGAATACCAATTAAAATGTCCTGTATCAACAGACTTTGGAAAATGACACCATCCCATAGCCAGGGGTCCCTTCTTTCTTAGATTTTGAATTCCAAGTTTAATTCAGGGTGATAATGGATTCAGCTAAAAGACCACATGTCCCAGATTCTTACAATTTCAATTCCTTCGTGGCTGTGCGAGAAGTTATGGCCTATGAGACAGATACAAAAGTGGTGTGTGAGATATTCAGAAAACTTTAAAAAGTTGACTCAGGAAAGAGCCTCCTTGGCTCACCTTTGCTTCTTCATTCTGCTGGCCTTGCACATTGAGATGAGGGCTGGAGCCCTTTGGAGCTATGGGCATAGAAACCACCCACTGAGGTTGGCAGAGCAGAATATGAATCCCTGGTGACACTGTGAAACCATCACACAGTACTGCATACCTCCTGATGGCTTCTCAGTGACACACGAATAAACTTTGGCTAAGGTGGTTTTGGATTTTAAGGAATGCGCTGTAAAATCAATTGACAACTGATCAGATTAGTCATATATTTGGAAAAAAATACTAATAATACTCATTTGATGATCATATAAAACCTTGTCTTTCTAAGTACTGCTTCAGTAACTGGTATACCTCAGATAAGTAATCAAGACATCAGTCCCAAAAGGGAAAAAGTGGGAGACCCTGTGTTCTCCTGAGATGTTCCCTGAGAGTGAGTGAAGCCAATATAAGTAGGCACTCTTACTGGAGGGGAAATGTTCCTGCTGAATCTTATTTGTACCCAGAACTTGCTTTTCAGTCCACTCTAAAAGAAAAGGGGAAGGAAGTTCTTTCTCAGAGCTATGAAAATATTACCCAAATGGGCAATCAGTACAGGAAGGGGATTACTCAGTTTCTTGCCAGACCAGCACATTGTCCTAAAGGATCCCTTTTGGTTCTTCCTCGCCCTGATTTTCACTGTCACTGCCCATGTGGCTACTGCCCGGTCCACCCATCTGAGAGTCACCACCACTGGCCATTCACAGACTCAGAGTCATCCCAGTGAAGTCTTCAGGTTAATGCCAATCCCTTCTTGTTACTCCTTCTTGATCTATAGCTACAGGAGAAAGAAAGTTCCTTCAATAAAAAACTCATATGCTTTTTGGTCCGTCATATTGTAAACACTACACGGACATTTTTGTTTTCCTGAGAGGTGCTATTCTCCTTTGAATACACCTCAGTAAGTTTTCCTAGCTCGCCATTCTTGTCAGTGGGATGTATAGAGATTACTCTTTAAGAGTAGGATCGAGCCTTTTCCTTTTATAAGGCTACATATACTTTAAATGTTATAAACTTGGAAATATGTGACTGTGTGTGCATGAGTGCATATACTAAAACATTCACTGGGAATGGATGAGGAGAAATGCAAAAGGAAAGTGTATTTGAATCAACAGAGGGATATTCCTCTGTATACATTGTATGTGCCTCATTGAATAGCACTGCTGTGGACAGAAATGCTACTTTTTCAGTATCTGTGCAAGTACTCTATTCATTGTGGCTGAAAACATTAATAGAAGTCCTCCCACTCCCTTTTCTAAGTTGCTCTTTCTACTGCACCCACATGCAACCCATGTTCTTAGCGGAACCATCAAGGCAGCTGCTGGCAGCCTGTGGGTGGTGAAATCGGAGATGAAAACTATTTGCAGTCTTAAGACTAAGTTGTCTTGTAAAACTAAGATGGAGAAAAAGATAGTTGGGTGTGAACCCATGTGAAATGCATACCTCAGGAATTCACAGAGTTTGTGAAGTTTGAGTGCTATTTCACTTTAGCACAGATGGAAACTGAAACTGTGGCAAACATCATCGCCATTTTGCTGAGACCAATACAATTTGGGAAAAGGTTTGTGGCTAGGCCCTTACTAAATAAAACTAGGAAGGAACTGAGGTGCCAAAGAACCATTCCTGAAAACTGCATGTGACTGAACGGAGAATCTGTTAGTAAGATCACTCTTTCTAGTCCTTTAATTCCCATGTTCTTTTGTGTAAAATATTTATATGAATGTTTCCTACCTCAAAGGGTTATTATCGGAATTAAATAAAATAGTGCATGCAAAGCTCTTTATTTATTAAATTTGTTTAATAATTCTCACCAGAGGACATGGAGGAGGGAGAGTGAGAGAGATCAGTTGCCTTCTATATGTGCCCTGGCTGGGGATCGAACAGGCAACCTTTCCACCTGAGCCCCTCTGGCCAGGCACATGAAAAGCTCTTTAAATAGCATCTGACATAGAAGCCACCCAATAAATTCTAGCCACTGAAGTGATTATCCTTAGGCTTGCACCTGAGGTTTTCAGTTCCTGGAGCAAAAGTACAAATGGAGGTCCACATACCATATAGATCAATATTTAAAAGTTTTAGATCAGTCTATCCAACTTGCTTATCGATGTTAAATATGATAGCTCTGGCACAACAACAGAGAAGGCCACGTTCTAACTCTAGAATTTCTCAACCTGGGATGACAGCACAGAAGAAATTAGCCTCTGGCCCAGCTTCCAGCAATGGATTTAGCAATAGATTTTTCCCACCCCTAGCTCCATCATGCACTGGGAGGAGTTTCACTTTCACCTGCAGGAACCTCCAGTCTGCACATCACTCATGCACATAGCAGCCCCTTGGCCAGCCCTTTGGCCTGGAGCACATCCTGCCATCAGGAAGGAGGACTGCTCAGGCTCTAGAAGTCGGCATGGGCCTATTTGGGCAAAGATGAAAAGAGGAATTGTTGTATTAAAAGCAATTGTTTAAGATATGTACACATATAATACCTTAATAAAATAAAAATAAAAATAAAAGCAATTGTTTAAAGCCAACTGAAGTCCTCAAGTGGCTAGGCACTTGACATCAAGCCTGACTCCCCCCACCCTATTTATCATATTTCTCAAATACAGGCAAGAAACAAAGTGTGCCCTAACCAGTTTGGCTCAGTGGATAGAGTGTGCACCTGCGGACTGAAGGGTCCCAGGTTCCATTCTGGTCAAGGGTTGTGGGCATGTCCCCTGTAGGAGGTGTGAAGAAGGTAACTGATCAATGTTTCTCTATCACTGGTGTTTCTAACTCTCTCTCCCTCTCCCTTCATCTCTGTAAAAAAATAAATTATATATATATATATATATATATATATATATATATATATATATATATTTTTAAAGAAAGAAAAAGAAAGTGTGTATGGAGGGAGTTAACTCCATGATATCTTTGGGGGAGCTTAAAATGGGTTTCATCATAGAATTTCTTGTAGCAGGAGTGTGTGAACTAGAAAGTTGGTTCATCAACAAAAATTATTTTGTTTAAGTTACAGATAATGAAAGAAATGAGTGTTATTATTTAAGGAGGGTTTCAAAACAAAGACTTGCTTATTTCAGCATAATGAGATAAGAAAATGAACCCAGATAAATGAATTTCATTTACAAATAATAAATTTAGAAAATTAAGAAATGTGGTGTAATGACAAAAGTCTTAAAATGTGTATGTGGCATAATTGTATCCAGTACTCTAAAAAAAATGTTCGTAAAAACTAAAAAATATTAATTTTTTCCCTCAGGGGACATTTTCCCAACTCTCATTATGACTTACATTATTTTTAATCAAAATATTCTATCCTTCGAAATCAGTTTTGCTAATAACCACTTTCCTACTTCACCAAAATGTATAAATATTTTGCAAAACTAAGAACAAAATAGATTTTATTCTTCCCTTCTTAATTCTGTTTGCTTAATCACCTGGTAAAAGAGCAGGGGGAAGGTTCATAAGAAAATAAATAGTTAGATGGTTTCAGGAATATAATTTATTTAAAATAATGTATATTTCCTGTCCCTTTGAGTTATTAAATTTTTAGTATATATCCTACCACATGAATTCACTTAAATCTATGAGTATTTTGTGCAGAAAACATGGGTTGGGCCTAGGGGAAGGTAGAAATGAGTGATAAATGGTGATGGAAGGGGACTTGACTTGGGGTGATGAACACACCATACACTATATAGATAATATATTATAAAATTGTACTTTGAAACTTATGTAATTTTATTACCAATGCCACCCCAATAAATTCAATAATTTTTTTTAAAAAAAGTGGTTAAGACATTTGATGGTAGTCTCTAGTGAAAAATAGTCAATGTATCCAGAATAGTTATTAGATAAATTTATGTTCTTTATAAAGACTGATTATATTATTCTCTAGGGTACATTTTACTTTTTGAATTACTAGAGATTCCCCTCTATTGCTAATATTTAAATAAAATTTATGGTTTGGATTAATTTTATATTTACACAATGGTTGCATAAATGGTATAGAGAATTTCTACATACCTTTTGCACAGTGTCCCCTAAAGTGAACATCTTACATAATCACGATAGTAAGCTGAGAAGTGAACTTTCAAAACTAAGAGATTAACAGTACTATATCTTTGACTACTTATATGGCCAAATGGCTTAGAATGGCGTCTTCTCTGTCCCAAGAAACGACTGAATTTCCAGAGAATCAGTGTGCATTAAGAGGCCAGCTTCAATATTAGTAGGTAGGAAAGGGGCCCTCATGAGCCTAGAATCAAATCATCTGTCTTCTGTTGGTTTCTGCTTTCAGTGGGAGCCGTTCTCCTGTGCAGCTATGTAATGTACACAATATTGGATGGGCCATCCTGGGTAAAGTCTAAACTAAACTATCTAAACAATGTCTGAGTTCCTCTGGGATCCTTCAGCTACACTGTAGAATCATAGAAAGCACTTAGAAGGCTGGTAGATCCAAGAAATTCCCATTCTACAAAAACCCTTCATGAATTACACAAATAGTTTAGGAGCACTCTGAGGAAGGGGCAGTATTGTACATCCTAGAAAGCCACTTCAGAGGGAAAATCCAAAGCGCCTGGCTGTGAACAATTCTTATCCTGCACATAGCCAAGGGGAGCACAGTACCATGCCCGCCCCAACCCTACTCTCCGGGGAGCTGGGAACTGTAACTGGCAAAAATCCCTGGAAGATTGCGGGGACCCAGGAGAAAGATCCAGCCAATGGATCTTTGGTTACTGGTTACTGGGCCAGCGGCCTGGCTCAGTGGTGGAGCATCAGGTCTATGAACCAGGAGGTCACAATTTGATTTCCTGTCAGGCCATCTGTTGAGATCCCCAGTGTGGGGTGTGCTGGAGGCACCCGATCAATGATTCTTTATCATCATTATTGTTTCTATATTTCTCTCCCTCTCCCTTGTTCTATGCAATCAATAAAAAATATATTTTTTAAAAAGATACAGGGCTACTGATGGGAGACAGGGGGCTGTGTTAGATAGGTAACTGGGAGTCCGGCGAGGTGTACTGTTTTGCTATCCACATCTCCTGGGGATGCATTTGTCACCAAGTGTTAAGTACATATTGCCAGTTTTTTACTAACATGAACGAAGTGCTTTCATACCTGTCCTAGAAAAATAAGAATGTTCACTTGGAAGTTTAAAATAGAAGACAAAAGCATGGCCCTCGAGAAAAGAAAGTCTATACTTTAATTCATAAGACAAATCAAAAAAGTTTAATAAGACTACCATCTGTGTAATTTTTCATTTTAAATTAAATCATGGGGATAAAACAATTTTTTCTTTCTCTCTTACGAGCTTACTACATTATAATAGATATGGCATTGAGTGATTGCCAAATTAATGAGACCATTGCAGGAGTTCTCTACAAGTTTAGAGATAGATTTGTAAAAGGTACATTTGGCTGGCTGGCTACTCGGCCCTATTTCTATCTCTTTTAGTTCTGAAACAGCCTGATCTGGAAGCAGTTCTGCACAATGGATCAAAAGAGGAATCCATTGGGACAGACCTCAGAATATCATGACACAAACAAAGTAGGGTCCTCGTGGTTTACATCCCCTCTCCTATATCCTGGGTGCTGTAACATCATTACTCGAGTCTGCAAAACTTATGCTCTCTAAATATCAGCTTAAGTTCCAAAGGCCAGGAAGGATCCCCAAGGTCTCCCCATCTTCAAAATGCCTCTTCCAGTTTGGTCATTTACAGAGAGCCCACGTGTGCTTCAAGGAACATGGCAATTTGAATGTTTTGCCATTCTTTCACCCATCCGATTTGCCTGGAAATATCTGAGTACTTCTTACTCACCTTAGAAAATTATTTAGTACCAAAGTGTTCATAAAATGGCTTTATATAGGTTTAGGGTTTAAATTTAAGTAACACGGGTGCTTCTGAAGGAACAAGGCAAGGGGGTGGGGGGGATGTCCAGGTTTTATAAGGCTTTTATAATTCTCTAGGCTAAAGTTTAGAACATTATAACAACGGTTTCATTAATGTGTGAATCATTCAATGTCATCTCTTCTATAAAGTACCAGACTTTTAATGGGCTTAGGGGAGAGAGGGAAATTATTCTATGATTTAATTTCAAATGAAAAATTGCATAGTTAGTAACTTTGTTAAATTTTTTTGAATGGGGTTTGGTAAAATTTTCATCTCATGTAAGGTTATTTTTGTGATGAGAGTATGCATGTTTTCATAATCTTTATGACAGGAATGATTGAAAGTATTACATGATGGATTAGGTTACTAATGAAATTAAGGAGAGCTGTGAGAATATAGAAGGTTACTATGGCAGCTTACTGCCCTTTTCTTGAAAGAAGCCTTTCTCCTGCCTCTGTTTTCAGCCACAGATACCTTGACTGTTCTGTGCCCACTTAGACCAGCCTTCTGCACATGCAAGCTGGGGGTTCTCCTGCTACCTGTGATGGAGCATTACTCTTTCAGTCTCTTATATGTTGGATCTCTGTATTACATATGTACAGCTGGTATCCTTATTTGTAAAAATACTAAAATGAAATAATTCTTGAAACAACATTGAGCCAAGATATCAAACCAGGTCTCTGTGTAGTTTGGTCTGGTTCAAATACTAAGATCCTCATGTTGAAGCTGGAAATATAGTCATTTATATAACAAATTAGAAGCCCGATGCACAAAGATTCATGCAAGAACGGGCCTTACTTTCCCTGGCTGCCAGCATTGCCTTCGCTCCAGCCAGAGCCACCTTTTAGCTCAGGCCCAGCACCACCTTTCCACCTTCCCACAATGCCCAGAGGCCTGGAGTGGCTGGGGCAGTCTGGAACTCCTGCATTGTTGCCATGTCATCATGCCCCATCTCTGCCACTCAGCGCCTGTGTATGCAAATTAACCTTACATCTTTGTTGTGTTAATTTTCATACTCTCTCCTGATTGGCTGGTGGGTGTCATGAAGGTATGGGCAATTTGCATCTTACTCTTTTATTAATGTAGATGTTTACAGAGAACTTACAAAATGTGAGGCGTGTTGTTGGCACTGGGGATATAGCCATGAAACAACATCATTTTCCTCAGGGAACTTATAGTCTTGGGGGAAGACAATTGACAAGTAAACATCAGAATAGTAGAAGGCAGGAAGTTCTACAGAAGAAATGAAGGCATGGAAGGTCAGACAAAAGTGTAGTTCGAACAGAGACCCGAAAATTCTAGGCAGAAAGAATGGCAAATATAAAGTGGAGAGAGGTCTGCGTTTGGCCTGATCAAAAACTCAACAATGAAACAAACTAGAACTAATTATTCTCTCTGTCTCATTTTTGTCTTTTGTAAATTAAGGTAATATCAGTAGCAAATTCATTGTGAGGATTGAACGTGTCATGTATGTAAGGCACCTAGTATATGTTCAATAAGTGTTAGCTCATTATTATCACTCACTCGTTTTCATGTATCCTACTCTCAAAGGAAATGTCGGAGGAGGTTTTGGATTCAGCATATTGCATATTTAGATGAAAGTTAAACTGTTTCACTGCATGGAAGTCTTCCTCAGCCTTCACTTATATTACCAATGGTCTGATTTGGTTATTCTTGCTTGGTGTGTGGCAAGAGGATGAGGAGATTTTTAAAAACCTGTGTAGTCACAAAGGAAAGGAAAGTATGAGATGCTGTATAACTAGAAGAACTGATTTAGTTTTGGTCATCTAGGGCTAAAAGTAAATAAGGATTTTCTAGGGGAAGAAGGAAAAAAAGAAACTTTTAGGCAGAGGGGATATATCATGTAAAGTTTCTATTTATTAATACGTGGACCTTTTGTCCCCTCTTAGCAATGCCTGGAGACATTCTTGTTGCCACATTGGACAAGTGCTATTGGCATATGAAAAGTAGGGACAAAAGATGCTTCTAATCATCTGATGATGTAGAGGACAATCCCCTATAACATTTTGTTTTTAATATGATAAGGAATACAATTATGAAAGTGCATTTCTTTCCAGAGGAAATGTTTGAAGAAAAAAACCTAAGTTCAAATCTCATGTTTAGCCTTTACTAGTACCTATTTTTATTAATAATTCTTTATTTAAAAATATACCTAATAACACTATCAGCTATTATAAAAAATCTCTTTGAATTCCATATTATTTGTGGAATTGTGAATAAATAAGGGGTTGGCTTCAGGCATGATAATTTGCATTATGGAACAAACATCAGTCAATTTTTTTGCTCTGTAATAAGATAAATGAAAGGAAACTAGTAAAGATGAAAATATATTGTTGGATATATATGGATATATATCCATATCTCCACATACATCTAATAGTAAATTAGGTGCTAATAAATCAAATACTAACGTGTTTGAGATATAGCAATGTAAATTTGCCAGTGGCAATAGTATGGACTAAGAATTTAAAATTCACTCATAAAATGTAATCAACTCTAGTTTTGTGAATTCTTATTAGAATGACATAAGGATACACACCTACACTTTGACATGCCATGTACTCAAATATATATTAAATGATAACACATGTTTATCTTATCTATTTTAGGTGAAAACTATTTTATTTCACATGGGTTTCATGTAAATATATGAAAACAGTTTGAAAATTATATTTGAAATTTATAAAAAATGCTAGTACTAAATAGATTTGAATTTTAAAAATTTTGCGCTCAAAATCTGCTTTTTATTATGCATATCACCTATGGTTTTTGTTAACCATAGTTCTGGGCACTCTGAATAGTTTTCAAGAAGAGTGTAAAACTCTTGAAATTTTAGGCATCATGTGCGTTATGTATATATTTCAGGAAAGATGGTTTATCACTCTCATAAAATTCTCAATGTAACCCTGGCACACAGAAATTTCAGAACCACTGCTCTAAGTATATGCCTCATGTAATTCACAAATCTGTTTACAGACTAATTGCCTCTAGCATATAGATTTCTTTTTAGTCTGCTTTCTAAATTTATTTTTACAAGACCTAGAGAGAAGACTTTTTGCACTGTGATAAGATTTCTGCATATCTTGTCGTGTGTGGAGAATGCTGATGCCAAGTTAAGCTGGGATGCTGGGGAATTCGAGTTGAATCAAGTATTTATAGATATCTCTCATGTCATCTTTACCTGTGATTCCAGGACCTTGTTTTTGTATTAGTTGCAAATGGTTAAAAACATAATAATTATTATGGAGATAGATAGGGTTTATGTTTTATACTAGCAAATAGAAAAGAGTCAATATTTTGTCAAGTCCTCGACTTTGAATCCTTTTATTGTGATGCAGAATTTAATTATTCTGTAGGTTCTGGGTGGTCCTTTGCCCTTCTACTTTTGTCCTGATTCATACACTGGATATCATTCCAATAATGATTGGGTGAAGTACAAAGTTAAGTATTAGGATGCTATGGTGATAGATACAAAAGTCCTAGAAGACATAGTCATATTGATTGATTCTCAGAAGACTTGAGTCTAATCTCATGTCTGGCACAAATTCTACACAATTTAGACTCAGCTGTCTTTTCTGCTGGAAAAAAATAAAAGAATAAGAAAAATTCTACAGTACTTTCCTGCTTGAAAAGTGGGATTCCACAATTAAAATTTGTTAATTGTTGTTAGTCCTCACCTGAGGATATTTTTCCATTGATTTATTAGAGAGAGGGGAAGAGATAGAGAAAGAGAGAAACATCAATATGAGATAGAGACATCAACTGGTTGCCTCCTGCATGTGGTCCAACCAAGGCCAGGGATCAAGCCTGCAAACCTAAATATGTGGCTGTGACTGGAATCGAACCCAGGACTCTTTAGTCTGCAGGCCAATGCTCTGTCCACTGAGCCACAATAAAAATTTTTATCCCCATCAGTTATTCTCCAAATATTGAGTACTTATAAATCAAAGGCACCGTGTAAGTGATTAAAAAATGGCAGGAAGAGCTCCTGCCCTCAAGATGTTGACTATTGAGGAGAAAACCATAGCAGATCAGAATATTTTAAGTTGCTGAATTTCCAAAGAAAGGTTATAGCCAGTAGTATTAGGACTACCAAATGTATTCATTTTTGTCACACATTTGCAGATGGTGACCTTCTATATGATAATCCTGGTGCATTTCCTCAGAAAACTCTGTTTTTCTGAAGTCTGTTGCTCCACAACTTTTGGTTCTTGAGATTTATGTTCCTGTGCAGTCTGGGTCTGAGTTTCATTAGCACCTGATTTACCACGAGGGCAGATGGTTATTGGAAATAAAAAAGTCAGCCATTTCCTATGATTAAATCTCTCATGGGCTGCATCTCCCTCTTAGCTATTTCCTTACTATTGCATATGATTCATTCCCAAGCAGAACAGTGATTATTATGTGATTGTTAAATCTAAAGTGGAAAGGAAAGTAGATTATTAGAAAAAGTCTAGTAGCTTATTAATATATATTATGTGCTACAATGAAATGGTTTTTACCAAAGTATTAGCAAGATGATAGATTTATGCATGATGAGAGAAAATTACTCTATTGTGGTGATTGAATATAACAAAAAAATTTAGAATTTTTCTTTCTTTTTCTTTTTTTCTTGCCTTGTTTTAAGAGGTTATTGTTTAAAACAATAATCCTCCCCCACCCCAAATATTTCCTTATTCTGTCACTTTCCAGTACTTCTGGGCAATATTACGTGAGTCCGGTAGACAAGAGAACTCTAGGATTGTTCATTGCTGTGTCTATATTTTTTGAGGTCAGAGGAAAGCAAGACTTTGTTTCCAACAGAAATATCTCATTAGTTTTATCCAATTGGAAATAATTGACTTATTCTTTCACTTGATATTTTTCTTTTATGCAAACAATAAAAGAGAATGAGAAATGTCATAGCCCGCTCAGATTTTTGACCACTCTTTCTTTATATTGCACTGATTAATAAAAGTTGCCCACATAGTCGAGTCAGCCTGTGTACAATAGAAAGTTGTTGATTTATTTGGTTATTACTATAGTTAATTGCCCTATCATATTCCTTTTCTTCTATGCCAAACTCGAATCGTTCAATTGAAAGACAGATACCACCACAATTGCCAGAGTTCTTTTCTCTCTAATTCATTCCCATTATTAAGTTTATTTAGGTTACTTAGTTTCAGCTCTGAGGGTTTGAATACGCAGGGAGTTTTAACAATGAAATTCAAACCCTGCTCTGCTGATCTGTTAGGAACATCTATTGCTGCCATTTCCTGTTGTGCGTGCACCAAATTATTGCATCCTAAAGATAAAACACGCACACAAAGGAAAACAAATTCCTTATAAGCACTGCTACTAACAGCATTCATCACAGGATAGATTTGCTATGCAGCTAAGTAAGTACCTGGCCCTCAACTACCATGAGGGTTTTGCAATGAGCTAACAATTTCTCTATGTTGGGTCTTTTGTTTATTCTCAATTGTTTTGAATAACAGAGGCTTCCAGTCACCTGCACCATAAATGGCTCCCTTTCTAGTAATTATAACCTCTCATTAAATATTTTTATTTTCCTTCCTTCCCTAATTAACATAGCACTTTCACAATGTTAGTGTATTTGAGGAATCAGTATCATTCCTACTATATCGTAGGGCAGAGATTATAGGCAGAGCTTACAGAATTTCTGCTGACTTTCATATATGTTGTGCTTAGCACAGTGTGACAGATATCATAAATATTCTGTGTGTTTTATCCATTAACCCATAACACGTCAAAACCAAAAGTTAATAGCTGAAAATAAGTGCAATTTGTTGTTTCTCATATTTTTTGTGTACTTGCTGGACATCTATTCAGCTACAGGAAGCTGATGGCTGAGGTAAGGGCTGGGTTCAGCTAGGATAGTGGATCTTCCTCTTCATATCATCTCTATTATGGTCTTCACTACAATATGGAGGTCCAGGACAATGCTCCAAGAGTGGGAAAGTGGAATGTACCCTTGAGGCCTAGACACTGGAACTTGTACATCACCTCTGCCACATGCTGTTGGCCAACGCGGGTCACCAAGGCTAGTCCAGATTTATGGGTGAAGAAAGGAATTTACCTCTGGAAGGGAGAATTGCCATAGTCACACTACATAGGGCCAAGCATATAGGAGTAGAAAAAAATCTGTGCCCATTAAACAGTCTACCCTTGTAATCAATAATACTTTAATTACTTATAAATAAAACTAGAGGCCAGGTGCACAAATTTGATTAGGCCAATGATTATGGCCAATTGGGCTGTCCCAGGGAAGGGACTGTGGGAGATTGGCTGGCTGAAGGAGGTTGGCTATGGGGGTGCACTGACCACCAGGGGGCAGCTCCTGCATGGAGCATCTCCCTCTAGTGGTCAATGTGTATTGTAGTGACCAGTCAACCAGTCATTTGGTCAACGGGTCTTAATGATAGCTTAGGCTTTAATATATATACAGATTATTCTTTAATTGCAGAGAATAGGTACTCAAATCTTATATTTAGAGAAATAATGACTCTATGCAACATGAGAGCAGAAACTGATGAATTTTCAGCAACTAGAATGTAGCCTGACACATAAGAGGGTTCAATCAATATTTGTGAATGAATATGAGAAAAGAAAGACATTTTTTCTCTGGTCTTTCTTTTTCATATTGCTTTTTGTTTTCATCTTTCTCATTTGTGTTAAGTTCTAAATGGTTAAGGAAATAGCTGAATGGGAAATAGAGTTCTTGCTTACATATGTGATTCTATGAGTAGATAATAATTAATTTTGGCAAAATTAAATGATACAAAAACATATTATGTAAGTAGGAATAATCATGAGTATTTATGAAAATTTGACCACTCACTGAAAATGAGCCCCTGGGAGATTTTTTTTTTTGTATTGATAGATACAAAATGAGAATGATTTATTCTCTCTAATCTGTTTAGTATAGGAAACATCTATGTCATTAACCTAAATAAATTACTGTAAACTTTTAATAATATTCAGGATGTGGTGACTTTGGTACTGTAGCTAGGTTGAGATTGTAGTATTATTTTGTGTACAAGCAGATCACTTTGTTCTTTCACGATGAAAAATACAGATGATTTATTCAAATTCTGGAAACCAGTGAAACATGTTGCTAACTATTTTAACATAGAAAAAAAATGGTGGTTTGTTGATGGTGATGCAAATTGAAAATAGTTTTATCTTATAAAAGTCTTTCCAACTGGAATTCATCTCCATGTATTATCTGCTTATATGAGCATAATTTCAAACAAGAGAAAATAGCATATGAGCTAGGCATATTGTAAAAATAAGGCAGTAATAATACTGGAGAGGAAATATTTCTTTTACCATTCGTCTTTGAATTATCTTCCATGTACTTGAATGCACCAGCACAATGAATAACCCCAAATGATAATGCCTGCATCTGTCAATTAGTTTACACACAAGTCAGCCTGAATATTTTATATAAATTACAGCATCTTGACTGGAAACAAAAACAGATCATGATATTCCAGGGAGTCATCTGCGTTCCTCAAGATATATATCAGTGACAAAAAATGCAATCTAAATAATAATGGATTTACTGATTCATGAGTTAGACTATATAATTCTTCAATTTGATTAAAATATCAATATTTTCAATATAACTCAAGTAGTCTGATTCCCATCCTTATCATTTTTATACAAGATAATGAATGTGCTAGTAAAGCCACTCCTCTATAGCATTGGAAAAAGGAGAATTGCCCCATTTTTTAGCTCTAGTGTGAGAGAAGTTTTAAGGTGTACAGCATTTTGAAAATGCAAAGTTTTGCTTCTTGTTACAGAAGTGGAAAAGGATTGCTGATGTGTGAAAAAAACAAACAAAAGGTAAAACACTTAACTAATTTTCAGATAATAGAGACACATTTTAGTAAAACCTGTTTTTTTAAAGTTGTGAAGTGTGGTTGTCTTCACAGAATATGTAGGTAAGGAAAATGACGTGTGAAGGAACTAGAGAGAGATCAGTTTTTCCTTTATTTTTACAAGTTTTATAAAATATAGCATCTAAAATTGGTTAGGAAACATAGCCAAGTATAATTTGTTCTAATGGTACATAATTATTAATTTAAAATTATTCTATGGCACTAAAGATAGTAATTGGAAGATGAATTGACACTTCCGGTGCTAAAAGTAAATGTTTTTCAAAAACATTTGTGTGATTTTTTAAAAACTATGTTGAACTTAGATTGTATTTTGAAAATGCTTTGTCTAGTGATTTCAGCTGTCATTCATATTTTAATATGCAAAGCAAATGTCATTAAACAGGGTTATTTATATGTTGACTCCTCATATTTGCTGGACAGAGTTACCAGTCAATGTATATTTTAGTTGTAAGCAGTTGTCCATGAGCCAGGACAGAAAATCGGGATTTTTCTTAAATCTAGTCTGAAACTGCTACATTTAATTAACTTCCCTGAAATTAAATAGGTGCTCCTCATGTATCTATTGAACTATGGTAACATTTTTAAAAAAGGTTTACATTCTTATACTTGGTGTTTAAATGGTTGATTAGCATAGTAAATTCAGTAAAAGCTAAAAACAGGACAAGAAGGAAGGGAGGGAGGAAGGGAGGGAGGGAAATTCAATTGGTAAGAAATAGAGAGGGAATATGGCAAGCAATTCTTTTACTGTCTATCTCTAGCTCAACGTATTAAATCTGTGTTATTTAGCTAGCTATCCCTGCTGTCTACAAAGCCCATGTTGGCTTTCCAGCAGGCCTTCTAGTGGGCAGTATCTTCAGTATGTAGTCATAGTCCAATCTATCCTCATTTTGGTAAATGCAAAAACATAATTGTATTATGGCACCCCAAATGATCAAGCTCTTCATTCACTTGCTTAAGTTTACCAAATGATAGAAATTATATACTGCTTGTTTCAGAGGAAAGGAAGGGTGTGATTAACTGGGAAACTTATATGCATGTACTATAGCCCCTGGACACAGACTATAGTGTGACGAAGGCTTGGGAAGGGCGGGTGTGGGGTCAGTGGGGAAAAACAAACTATAATACTGTCAACAATAAAAATAAATTTTAAAAAATAGAGGGAAGGTGGTGGCATTTCCTTTTCAGGGACTAAAATATAAACAATTTCAGAATTCAAGACATCATATTCAAAATATCAAAATCCATGGAAAGTCCATTTAACTCAAAGATTGCTTGCTAACTATGCACTTAGAGAAAAGGAATGAGGTTAGGTTGAGAAACTGTTACCTAGAGCCTTTGGGAACCATGACCAAGTTTCTTCTTTAGGAAATTCTGCTACTCAGCTTCTTATGTACAGACTTAGACCATGTGATACTAGGAGTGTGACTAGTAACTTCTAAATCTCATTGAGCTTACCAGTAGCCATGCTCAGTAATGATAGGAATGGTTACCATCACAAACTTGTTGTAATCTTCCTGACAGTTTTCTTAGGGAAACTTTAATTATTACAAATTGTTTAAGTAGTAAATATCTAATTATTATCGAAAGTTATTGAGTTCTAAACAGGCTTGGACATTGTAGGTTTAGTTTTGCATTTGTGGTCATTAGTCATTGATTACTGCTCTTTGGGTGTATATTCTTCGTTAGCATGGACACTGCAATGTGGCATCACTACTGCTTTTATATTTTCCACTTTAATTCTCCTAATTATTCATACTGTGTACTAACAAGCAGGGAAAAGAAACATTTAGGAAAAATAATTCATTATTATTATGCTACAAAGTTTTTAGAGGCAAAAGATTACTCATGCAGCCACCTATTCTTTTACTTTTTAAAAGAGAATTGGAAAATAATTTTTTAAATGTACTAAAATATTTGACTTCTGGAGCATCCTTTTCATATACTTACATAGAAGAAATTTTCTTTGCTCTTGTAAAAGTAATTCAGGTTAAAAATGGTATTTTTAGAATATCCATCTTTTTTTTACAAACTAAGACAGAGTATTATGTGATTCTGTCTGAAGTTTCTATGGCTTGTTTCATTGCCTCCTGGGACTTAACAAGCATGTCTTATGAATGAGCATTAGATATAGGCATTTTTACATGTCATTAAAAAATTATATCTTATTGTTTGGAGACATGAAAAAATGTTTGTTCTTTTTGGTGTGAATATAATATGTCCCCACTATAGTAATTACAGCCATGTTTCTTTCTTATGAAATAATATTAACATAATTCTCTTGCTATGAGAGGACTATAAATAGCTATTTTAAAATAAAACATGGGTTTGAGGGTTTCAGTAAAATCTAGTTCTTTTAAAAAATATAATGATACAGAATTTGGGTTACTTCTGCATCTAGAATGTTCATAGGGATAGTAATTGTCATAAAATTATAGTTTCTGATTTCTACAAGCAAATACACAATCTTTATATACCTAAATGCTTTATGCTATAGTTTTTATAAATTGTAGTAACATTTCCCATTTATTCAGATACTCAAACTTTGAACAATCTTTTGCATAACCATTTATTGGACAATTTGTAGTTACCAATCAAAGGAAAATTTGAATTGCTGATTGCATTTGAGTCAGGTGTGGGGCTTAGTTCCGTCACAATGCCTGTTACTGCCCAGCCGGCATTGCTCAGTGGGTGAGCATCGACCTATGAACTATGAGGTCATGATTCGATTCCCGGTCAGGCACATGCCCAGGTTGCGGGGTCAATCCCCAGTGTGGGTGAGCAGGAGGCAGCCGATCAATGACTCTCTCTCATCATTAATGTTTCTATCTATCTCTCCCTCTCCCTTCCTCTCCGAAAGCAATAAAAAAACCCCACAAAAATAAATAAATTATATATATATATATATATATATGTAAAATATTCCTATTACTGTAGTCCACACACATGGCACTTAGATTACAGGAGACTTCAAGGGGTGATCAGAATGTAAAGGGCAAGTGCCCTCACCTTGGGTCCTGTACTAACCTCTGGGTGTTGCTATGCCAAGGCCCCACTTCCCTACCAATGTACCGAGACCCTGAGATGTTGCTTCTTTGAGCCACAGATTTTAGGCTCAGCTCACCCGCTGGCAGAATCAGATTCCGCCCAGGCCTTCCATTTGATTTGTGGTATGTTTTTAAAAGTAATACCTCACTGCGTTTAGGGATACATGAGTAACCCTATAATTAAGGCTAGGGTAATATCTCTTGGCAATGAAAAAGGAAATAACACTGAATGGATCCTATGACATAGATGTACCGCTTTAAACACCCCAGTGACTTTCAACCTTTCTCACGTCATTGCACACATAAACGAATTACTAAAAATCTGCAGCACACCAAAAATATATTTTTTTGCTGATCTGACAACAAATAGGTACAATTTTGATTCATTTTTGCTGGACGGCTATTGTTGTGTTGGCTGTTGTCCTTCGCTTATTTGAGAGTCTAAGGAAAAGAGTTCAATGCCTCCGACTAAATACTCAGGCATTGCATATTTTAAAAATTCTTGTGGCACACCTGTTGAAAATTGCCATCTTACCCCATTAACTCAACAGTGCCACCTCTCTCATCACCAACATTGTTAGCTAAGTTTAAAACTCTGGCTATGTTTCTAGAATATTCCATCAAACTGAATTTTATTATTAAAATAAAGTCTTGAATCATTACAAACAGTTCTCCATGAGAAAATTATTTTTAAATCAATATTTGAAATGGCAGTTGAAATGCTTTCATAATAGGGCAGATGTGAAAGAAAGCCAATGAAAATAAGATAAGGACCATAGCCAGTTTTGCTCGGTGGATAGGGCATAGGCCTGCCAACTTTAGGATCATGGGTTTAATTCCAGTCAAGGGCACATATCCGGGTTGCAGGCTAAATCCCCAGTGTGAGGTGTGCAGGAGGCAGCTGATCAATGTGTCTCTCATCATTGATGTTTCTATCTCTCTCTCCCTTCATCTTTGAAACCAATAAGATTATATATATTTTTTTTAAAAGATGAGGTTTTTGAAACAACACCCTTAATGAGTAAAAAAAAAAATCACTTAAATCCATTGTAACTTATCTACTTAGGACATTATTTTTTTTGCTTTTGTTTCAAAAGCATCTTTTACCATTTGTAGCAGCATGGATGGACCTGGAGAGTATTGCGTTAAGTGAAATAAGCCAGCAATGAAAGAAAAATACCCCATGATCTCACTCATTTATGGAAAATAAAGAGCATTATAACCTGATGAATAAAAAGATAGATACAGAGGCGATAAAGCACCTAACAGACTGTCAAATTACAGTGGGAAGGGTGGGGAGTGTTCAGGAGGGAGGGAAATAAATCAACCGAAGGACTTGTATGTATGCATATAAGCACAGTAATGGACACAAGACACTGGGAGCGGGGGGTAGGGGAGGCTGGGGGAAGGTCAATGGGGGAAAAAAAGGAGATATATGTACTAGTATGTGTCATACTTTAAACAATAAAAAACTTAAAATATATATAAAAGCACAAAGGACTTAATTTAATATACATGGTCGATAGAATTGCTTAGTTAAGAATTCTTGAAAATGGACTTAGGAACCTAATAGAAGATTTTTTGCTATCCATATTAAATGGCCTTCCTACATTGCCACTATATACATAAAATAATAGGAGAAACCTCTGAGAAAGTTGACCTTTAAGAGTAATTTCACTGACATGAAGATCTCCGTGTTTATGACTTTTGAGCTTTGTACTGTCAGATAAATGAGGCCATTTCACCCATTTGTTAGAAGTTTGCTAGAAATGAGCTTCATAACTAATTGGGTTCTTCAGCACTTCTTTTGGGAAATGCATTACCAATTCATGTTTTGTTTGTTTTGTTTTATATTTACTGGGTTAAAATTACTTAGCAGACAAAAGCCAAAACAAAACAAATCAAAACAAACACAACATGCAAGCAATACCCCATGCAAACCAGGAAGAAAAATTCCAAGAAACATACTTTGCTAGAAATTAAATTATTAACTTAAAGATTTAGAACTTGGAGAACTATGCAATAACTTTCATTGCGACAAGAATCGTGTTTTATTTGAGCAAGAAGTTCCAATAGTTCCTTTATTCCCCTGTTTAAGAAAATGCCTGGCAAATTTGAAGATACTTTATTCATTTTTATCTGAACTTCTGGTAGGCAAGCACTTTAAATATTAGCCTGAAACCTATAGACTTATAATTAAATTAACTGAAATAGGTTTTAATATATTGATGACTTAAATTATAATAGTTAAATAACTCTTACGGTAGGATATTTCTCATCATGATTGCAAACAAATTCTGTCTATGAATTCATTAGATAAGACTTTGGTTTGAACATTTCACAGTGGGTTAAATGTCCAGTTTTCTTATTTTTGAAGTCCAAAGCTGTATGTTTTCTCTAACAAATTTGAGTTTGAATTATTTCTATCATTTTCTAATGTGAGCTGTAAAAATAAATAGCACCCATGCTTAAATGTGGCGGGGTTTTTGTTGCATTTCTACAACCCAAAGACCAGTTGGGTTGGGAAAAAAATAAAATTTAACAGCTTTTAATTTGTCATGTGGAATCTGATTCTATGTGCTTTTTATTGCCTCCATATATTTATCTAAGTGAAGCATAAAATGGTCGTAATAATGGAGAATTTAAAGCAGCTTTTGCACATGAGCAGTAATGCTAACTCATACGGTGAATAAAAACCGAATGTAAATTCTCAGAATGTCTGTTTTCTTGTGTTTACTAAGGTGTACCCTGGTTAGCTGATATAAGCTCCTCATCATCCCAACTTAGCTATAAGGAACTTTGATGGACAGAATGGAAAACAAATAAGGAGTGATCATTTATATGCTATCTGAAGCTTCATGTATTTATATTTAATTTTCATACTGCGATTCAATATACATTAGGTCATGGAACCTGTCAAAATATAAGCTCACCGCCCTTTCATCGGGTAATGCTCTGCAGTTCCACGTGGTTCCAGAGATAACCTAAGTACATGGAATAAACCAGTCTAATCTAACATCACCAGTTCCTGTTGATTCCATTTCACTTATTTATCTTGATATGAGCCTCTCTTCTCTATTTCCCTTGCAACTTGGTTTAGGCCTTTAATTATATTACATGTGTACTATTCCAACAACCACTTTTCTGTTCACAATGCCAGCATTTCAACATTCCAGCCCATGCATTCATTTCTGCTAGAATTATTTGCCCATATAACAAAGCTGGCTATGTGAATCCACTGCCAATAAACTTCTGTGAGCATCCTGTTGATCAGTAATTTCAAGTCTATCTCTAGGTGGTTTGGCTCAGTGGATAGAGCATCCGCCTGCAGAATGAAAGGTCTCAGGTTCGATTCCAGTCAAGGGCATGTGCCCAGGTTGCGGGCTCGATCCCCAGTGGGAGTCATGCAGGAGGCAGCCTATCAATGATTCTCTCTCATCATTGATGTTTCTATCTCTCTCTCTCCCTCTCCCTTCCTCTCTGAAATCAATAAAAATATATATATTTTTTAAATTTCAAGTTTAAACCCTTTAACTTGGCCTACATGTTTCTGAAGCACACCCTTGTTAGCATGCTCTGCAGTTACATTGCACTCCTAAAAATGCTCAGTACCTGTTGGCCTTCTTTTACTTAGCTATTAAAATGTCACGTTCTCTTCTGAAACTCTGAACTCCCTCAGGCAAAAGTAGCTGATTTATTGAAGTGCTTTCTCACAATATGTTGCTCATATTTCACATGGAGATTAAATTTTAAATTATATACCCATAATCTTACAACATTCTGAACTCCTTGTAGACTAAGATAATTGCATTTATATTTGTGTCTATAACACTAGACACAGTAGCATATGGAGGTGAATGTTCTCACTAAACATTTGTTAAATGAATGAATGTATGAATAAATGAATCCAGAAAGGTCTGGGTAAAACTGCCACATAAAAAAACATGTTGGTAGAAAACGTACTGAATGTAGAAAACGATTCTAAACAGCCATGAAACGTCTGCTAATTATTATTCTAATGTTGTCATGAAACCACCTCTTACAGTCCAGTGTTTTCCTCTCAGTATTCTGAGTGATATAACTTTTTATCAGAATGATGGCTCATTAGGAAAATATTTTTAGTTTTACATAACTTTATCCAGTGTACAAATTTGTAGACATACAACTATAGAGTAGGTATTTGCATTGATTTTCATATAAACTTGCATGTGGGTCCAGGCACGTGGGTCTTGGTGTTAAATGTTTATCCCAGTTCTATCTAACTACCAGCATCTATTTTTATGTACTTAGGTATATGAAATGAGGCCATAAACCACACATATCCCCAAAAAAGTGTTCTCTAAAAATGAATAAAGATTCATAGTGTTAAAATCCACTGAAATCTATATTGGTCTTCATTATTGGCCTGAATATGTGATTAATACAAGAAGAGCTAATGAAATTTTTTTATTAAATTAATAAAACCTTGTATGAGGCTAAATAGTGAATACTACATCTAGATGGATGAGATTACTTTTATAATTTGTGATGTCATATCAGAGAACTATATTCAATATAGCATAATAATAAGCACTGTGTTAGGTTTTATGTAATTTTCCGTAAGTAAAATATGATTTAATTAAGTAGTAAGGTCCTTGCCAAAGGCATTTGTAATTGTTGAAATGTTTTACATGCTAATGAGAAAGGCATATAGCAATATTTATGATAAGAAGAATAATTTAATGGGAGGGGCATACTTAAATATTATAACATAAGTTATTTCTGTTTATTTTTATGTGTGAAAGCATGTATCTCATTTTACAGATTTTCTTCTAATATCCATACCTCATTAGCATATATGCATTATTAAAAACTGCATTTTGTCATGAGATTAAATTTTTTAATTCAATACTTTGCAGCATAAAAATCTAGTAAACTTTTGTAAAATTATGTTAAATGATCATAAATTGAACTGTCACAAAGAAATAAAGATATGCTCAATGGGTCATGGGAGAAAATACATTTTGAATACCTTACTTCCACGTTAACTACTGAAATATTTTAAACTATATTTTCTTTGAAACTGTTATATTGATAAAATGTTGTATCATTAGTGCTTTCTTATATGCTGTATCATAATTCCCCACTATCTACACTAATAAAAGAGAATCATGCAAATTGACCATACCACTGTTACATCCACAAGCCACACCCACCAGCCAATCAGGAGCAAGTATGCATATTACCCCAACCAAGATAGCACCTTCCACAGAGTTGGAGCACGCAGGAGGCTTGGGTTTCCCCTGGAGATGGAGGAAGCCAAGCTTCCCGGCCCTGGCTGGCCCTGGCCTATGCTCAAGGCTACAAAGTTTCAATTATAGAAGATAAATAAATCCCAAATACTTCCAGCTGCCTCTGGCCTCCAGTTCAGTCACCGGAAGGCATAGCCCACCTGCAAACCACCACAGGCCCCTAGCCCAGGCTGCCCCATGCCCCAAGTGAACCCCCATCCTGATTCAGGACACCCTTCAGGGCAAACCAGCTAGTCCCCACCCATACATCAGGCCTCTATCATATCTAAAAACAGAGTAGTGTGCAAATTGACTGTCACTCCAACACAGAAAATGGCTTCCCCCATGTGGACACAAGATGGCCAGCAGGGGAGGCAGTTGGGAGTGACCAGGCCTGCAAGGGAGGGCAGTTGGGGGCAATCAAGCCTGAAGGGGAGTTGGGGGTGACCAGGCCGGCAGAGGAGGGAAGTTGGGGGCAAGTGGGCCTTCTGGAATTGGCAGCTAGGAGGGACCCAGGCCTGAAGGGGAGGGCAGTTTGGGGGGGACAAGCCTGCAGGGATGGGCAGTTAGGTGTGACCAGTCCTTCATGGCAGAGCACTTGGGGGGGGGGAACCCAGGCCTGCAGGGAGGGCATTTGGGAGGGGGACCAGATCATCAGGGGAAAGCAGTTAAGGACAATGGGGAGTACAGTTAGGGGTGACCAGACCTTCAGGGCAAGGCAGTTAAGGGCAAACAGACTGACAGGGGAGCAGTTAGGCATCAATCAGGCTGGCAGGGGAGTGGTTAAGGGGTGATCAGGCTGGCAGGCAGAAGCAGTTAGGGGCAATCAGGAAGGCAGGCAGGTGAGCAGTTGAGAGCCAGCAGTCCTGGATTGTGAGAGGGATGTCCAACTGCCCATTTAGGCCCTAATCCTAAGGGCAGTAGGACATCTCTTGAGGGGTTCTAGATTGGAGAGGGTGTAGGCTGGGCTGAGGGATCCCCCCCCTCCGTGTACAAATTTTGTGCACCGTGCCTCTAGTAGTTCATATAAAAGAGGACACTATATTAATGAAATAATGAATGGTTATTCAACTATTACTAAATTTTATCATTTTAATATGCTATCTAATTATGTCAATTTTGAATACATAGCCATCTAGAAAAATGTAACATTTTCAATTAGTCTCTTTTTTTCCCTCATGAAAAGCCAATACATTTTTCTCTTTATGAATGGCTGGTCTAAGATGAAGTCATCCATGAATAATAAGCTAAGAATAATAAGCACTAAAATCATATTTTAAAATCTGAACAACTAATATATAGAAAAGTCAAAGATATACTTCAATCTGTCAGATCAATACATTCCTGTAATTCCCTCAGGGACAATCATACAATTTGACACCAACATTTAAGCTTGGAAAATTATGTGGCCATCTATTACCACATGGATGATTCATGTCCCCAAACCTTTTCTAACACTTACAACACAAGTCAAGGCTACCTCATTTAAAAATTCCTCTCTGTTATTTATAATTGCCCAAATGGCTTGTTCTTTTCTTTTTCAGAATGAAGAACAAATTTTGGTATTTTGAGTTTGGAACCTCTGAAACTTTCTCAGCAACCTGCAAGAAGCTACATGAATCCGTAGAAATAGAAGTAAGAAAAATGAACTCTCTAATAATACTATGAAATGGCTTGAGTTTGGTTATAAGTATGTTTTTGATGGTCCATGGAAGGAGCTAAGTTTTGAGCAATCCATATAGCTTTATCCATGATTTCATTTCTGTCAGTCATTGGTAACCTAGTACTATCTGCAATATTAGTATAAAGTTAAGTTCAAGTATGAGTTATTTTCATACAGTATAAAAGTAGAGTTGGAACACAACTTTAGAAACCAATGAAGAAGTTACTGGGGATAGTGTGGATACAAAAAAAAAAAAAAAAAGTAAGGTGAAAGAAAGTACTGGAGGAGAAAAGTTGAAAGATACATTAAAAAAAACACTTGTTATTTTCAGGTCTCAGTATCTTATAACCTTTAAAACACAGTTCATGAAAATTGTACTTACTTTCATGAATACAGGTTAAAAAGTATATGTTCCCATTCCATTCATTAACTAGATTTTCTCAGTTCCTGGGGTTGCCAGTTCCCCATTACATTTATAGCAAGTGGAAAAGCCAAGACAGAGAGCAAAGAACCAAGAAAAGATATAGTTGAAAAAGATTTGTAGCAAATAGGTCTACGAAAATATATAGACACTAGAAGTAAAAGTTTTGGAGATAGGTTATAATAGAAATTGACTTAGTTTTATTGAGAGATTTTAGGGATTAAAGAAAAAGGAACAGCTAACTTTTGATAAGTGTTGATGACAAAGCATAGGAACAGAACTATGAACCAAGAACATTTAATGATTAGCTGATATGAATTGAGAAATATGAATTAAAAAATAAATGCATAACTTGTCTTCTGAGACCTAAATCATTAGTGGCATATAGTCAGGTAATAAGTTTGGTAAATAAGCAGTTATGGACCACTTGGAATCACAATGGCCAGCATGGTGCCTTATTATCCTACCTTTCTAATTTACTGTTAAAGGAAAGAACAGCAAATTTCAGGTATTATTTCAGACTGTAACTTTTTTGCCTTTTAATTTTATTATGTCGATGAATAATGTGAAATATTGGGAGAATTGGAGGCCACAAACTGAAAAATGTCCTTCATGACTGAATTAAATGATAGGCCTGGAAGGAATATAATCACAGGAGATGAAGGGTTTAGGCCCAACATCAACCTTCTGTGATTACTGCTCATAAAGATATATATATATATATATATATATATATATATATGTGTGTGTGTGTGTGTGTGTGTGTGTGTGTGTGTGTGTGTATT
The DNA here is from genome assembly GCA_963924515.1 of Vespertilio murinus. Lineage (NCBI taxonomy): Eukaryota > Metazoa > Chordata > Mammalia > Chiroptera > Vespertilionidae > Vespertilio > Vespertilio murinus. The sequence goes on from OZ004712.1 coordinate 17,001,847, forward strand.
ATTTATATATTAATAGCGTTATACATTTATACTATTGTATATGTACATATATGCACATATATTTATTAAAAATACCTAAATCTCCCTTCCCCTCCTAAAATGTTATTATTTTTTAATATATTTTATTGATTTTTTTACAGAAAGGAAGAGAGAGAGATAGTTAAAAACATCAATGAGAGAGAATCATCGATCAGCTGCCTCTTGCACACCCCTTACTAGGGATGTGCCCACAACCAAGGTACATGCCCTTGACAGGAATCAAACCCGGGACCTTTCAGTCTGCAGGCCGACACTCTATCCACTGAGCCAAACCGGTTTCAGCTGAAATGTTATTTTTTTAAAATCCATTATTTCATAACTATTGAACATGTATTGCCCTCAGAATGCTCAAATAAAATCTGAAAAAGAAGGCAAAAATGAAAAAAAAAGTTACAAGTATGGCTTCTGGTTGAATATAGTATACATGCTCTATCTTTCCTTGCCTTATCCTATCATTGAACACAGATTGGAAAAAAAATTATCGCCAAAACCGGTATATATATGTTTTTTTAATTATCTAGGAAAGATACTCCTTGTTTATGTTTAAGAAAACTCAAGTGGTCAGTCTTTCCAACTTCATTTATATGTGCAATTCAATCCCAATCAACACCCCAGCACTATTTTATAATATTGACAAGTGATTCTGAAATTTATATGCAGAGTTAAAGACTCAGAACAAATTGAAAAAGAACAGAACTAGAGACTGACACTACCTAACTTCAAGACTTTGTATAAAGCTACAGCACTCAAAACAGCATGATATTGATGAAGGAATAGACCAATAAATCAATGGAACAGGCTAGAGATCCCAGAAACAGACCTCCATAAATTCTGAATTTTATTTATTTTTTATTGATTAACGTATTATATATGTGTCCTTATCGCCCCATTACCTCCACACACCCCCACTCATGCCTTTACCCCCCTGTTTTCTGTGTCCATTGTTTAGGCTTATATGCATGCATACATACAATTCCTTTGGTTGATCTCACCCCCTTACCTCCACCCTCCCCTACCTTCCCTCTGACCTTCACTCTTAACAAAAATTAACTCAAAATGGATCAAAAGTCCTATAAAATGCAAACTTGTAAGACTTTTAGCAGATGATGTAGGAAAAAACCTAGATGGCCTTGGGTTATGGTGATGCCTTTTCAGATACACTCCAAAGATACGATGAAACAATTATGAGCTGGACTTTGTTAAAATTAAAAACTCTGGTCTGTGAAAGACAATGTCAAGAAAATGAGGAAGCAAGCCACCAAAGGAGAGAAAATATTTGCAAAGGACATATCTAATAAAGGACTCTGCTCCAAAATATACAAAGAACTCTTAAAACTCAACATTAAGAAAATAAACAATCCCATCGAAAAATGGGATGAAGATTTTAACAGACACTTCACCAAAAAAGATACAAAGAAGGCAAAGAAAGGATACTCCGATGCAAATGAAAACACTTACCCTATTAGAAGCCTGTAAACATCAATGCAGGTGGATGTGGAAAAATAGGAAGTCTTATTCATTGCAGGTGGGAAACAAAATGACAGAGCTACTTTGGAAAACAGTTTGGCACTTTCTTTCTTTTCTTTTCTTCTTTTCTTTTTTTTTTCTCAAAGAGGAAGGGAGAGGGATAGAGAGTTAGAAATATCTATGAGAGAGAAACATCTATCAGCTGCCTCCTACACACCCCCCACTGGGGATGCGTCAGCAACCAAGGTACATGCCCTTTACTGGAATTGAACCTGGAACCCTTCAGTCCGCAGGCTGATCCTATATCCACTGAGCCAAACCAGTTAGGGCTAACGTTTCTTTATTGGTTATGTTATTACATATGTGTTCTTATCCCTCTATTGCCCCCTGAACCTCCCATTCATGCCCTCACCCCCCACCCCCTGTTGTCTGTGTCCATTGGTTAGGCTTATCTGCATGCATACAAGTCCTTTGGTAGATCTTTCCCCCTTCCCCCCAACCTCCCCTGCCTTCCCTCTGAGGTTTGACGGTCTGTTCGATGCTTCTCTGTCTCTGGATCTATTTTTGTTCATCAGTTTCTGTTGTTCATTATATTCCATAAGTGAGTGAGATCATGTGATATTTATATTTCTCTCTTTCTTACAAAACTAAATATACTCTTACCATACGATCCATCAATTATACTTTATTAGAGTTGCAAACCAAAAGGAGTTGAAAACTTATGTCCCTGCAAAAACCTGTACATGGATATTTATAACAGCTTAATTAATAATTACCAAAAGTTGGAAGCAAACAAGTAGTTGAACAGATGAAAATATTTTATTTTGTCACACAATTACGTATTTATGTGTCACAAAATAAAAAATGTTCAAGGAAAAGGTTGCATCATATAGCAAAAGATATTTAATGAAAATCAATGTGGAAAACATTGAAATCTTATAGAATAACTATTTAGAATGTTCCCCCAAAAATATGGGCACTAGAACTAAATTGTTTATCATAGGCTGTGTTTCTACATGCCCTCCACGTCTGACTTACCATCTCTGCATTTACTGGCTTGTTCTGGAAACCACTATGGTAATATTTATAAATCAGAACCAGAGCCGTGTACTTTCCATTCTATTGTTGCAAATCTTAAAGTACTGTTATAATTTTATTTGTTCATCTTAATTCTAAAAGTGTGTGTGTGTGTGTGTGTAAGGATGGTAATATAAAATCTGCTTCTCTACTTTTTAATGAATCCAGTCTATCATATTTGTACAATATTCCTTTCTACCCTCAAGGTTACTTCATAATTAAATATAACAAAAACAGCAATTCGGAAATTCGATTCCGCTTCCTGTTGCTTCCTATTTGGCCTACAATTATACCAACTATGGTTTGAAAATATATACCAGAGAATAAGACCACTCCATTTCAAGAGTGCCTCATGTAATGGGCATATATATTTTATAAGCAGCTTTTTCAAAACATATTTACTGCATGACCCTTCATTTCTCATTTCTCTTTCATACAGGAAGTTTTTTTCCAAAAGGGTTGAATATTTAGAATAATATGAATATCATGAGATACAAGTTTATAATGATACTAGAGGCCCAGTGCATGAAATTCATGCATGGTAGGGTGGGGGTTCCGCAGCCCAACCTGCACCCTCTCACAATCCGGAACCCCTAGGGGGATGTCGGACATCTCTCTGGCAATCTGGGATGCTGTCTCCTAACCATTAGTCTGCCTGCCTGCCTGCCTGCCTGCCTGATCACCCCTAAATACTTGCCTGTTTGCCTGATTGCCCCTACCCCTCTGCATACCTGTCTAATTGCTCCTAACCACTTCTGCCTGCCTTCCTGATTGTCCCTAAACCTTCTGCCTGCCTGCCTGATTGCCCCTAACCACTTCTTTATGCCTGCCCATCACCCATAACCACTTGCCTGCCTGCCTGATCACCCCTAACTGCCTCTGCCTTAACCCCCGCCACCACAGCTTTGTCCAGAAGGTTGTTTGGCTGTCTGGTCTAATTAGCATATTAGTCTTTCATTATTATAGATAGATAAATTTTACCTATTATTAGTTAAACCTCAGCAATGCAAACACATTACAGGTAGTCCTCGGGTTACATTGGACTCCACATAAGCCATTTTATGGTTACATCACCATCTCCCATTTATTTATTTTTAAAAAGTTTCATCATTTCTACATATGTACATATGTGTTTTATGTTTTTTATTATTTACTGAATTTACCACAAGTAAAGGTCAGGGATTGTTAGCTTTCTTTTAACGTGTTCTTTTACTGTTTCACTTCATTACTGCTGTGTACGTGCTCTATGTGAGTGATGTAGGTGCTTCTGTAAGTGGGTTCCAACTTACGGCGAAAATCATGTTATATCACACGTAAGAACGGATCTCTATCATAACCTGAGAACCTACTGTATTAGACTTAGTCTGCCTCAAAATCCTATAAATTAAAGAGATTTTATGTTTCCATCGCAAAATTGAACAGATGAACATTTTCTTTAATAATTTAAGAGAAATAAGAATTGTGTTGCTGTCGAAAGTTTTAAATCTAAGGAAACAAATAAATTGTAGATTTAATACATATATATGGATATGTATATAAACTGATAATGTATAATGTATATAGTGAGAGAGATATTAGCAACGTTGAAATTTTTAATTTTTAAGATATAAGTTATCTTCTAACTTTGTTACAAAAGATAAATGAAAAATTAAAAGTTTTAAAATTTCAATATAATATATTAAAAGCAAAGCTTGTATTAAATGATTTGGGAAGGGCACCTAATGGTCTTATGTTTTATTAAGCAAAATATGAATAATCTTTATCTGACCTCAACATAAAATTAGACTTACTATGAAAACTGTATTTATAGTTTATCACTAATTTTATCTTATCAAATTTATTATCCACATTACAGCTCTCCAGTGTTCCTCAGATGTTTTGAATTTTCCTATCAAATAACTGAATCTAAAACACTAAATTCACATATAAAAGTTTTCCCTTAACATCTTTGTATAGAGTGGTGCAGGGTAGATTAGTAAACCAGGATTCAAATGCATTGGGGGAAAAATAATTTTTAAACTCTCTTCTTTTCTTTTAGGTAAATTTCTGTGGAATAAGATCTCCCCTTTAAAACCAAAGAGTAGACCATGGCATCCCAGCTTTGCACTTTGCAAATAGCTCCCATAATACTATATGCTAACGACCTTTTCTCTACATAATAAAAATACTTGGGATTTATTGACTAATGGAGGCTGTTAGCTTTTAAGCTTTTACATTCTTTTCCTCTGTAGCTACCTTTTTAAAAATCATAAATCTTCTAAACGGATGAAAATATTATCTGACACGGTATTATAACCTGTTTATATTCCGTCGCTCTCACCTCAGCTTTTATTTCTATGCACTCCGCTGGTGCGCACCAGACAATCCCTGGTCTCCATCAGAAAGAGCACTGGAAGTTTCCTGACTAACGAACCATAATGCTAAGGCAAACAGAGGAAGGCAGTCTGGGGTCAAGAACGAGTGGAAACAAATCATTAATAAATAGCAATTTATGGAAGTATGCTGTCCTCCGCTCGTAGGAACCTCGGTGTTCTTCACAGTCCTTTATTGGGACTCGATTTTTTTTTTAACTTTGTTAAAGAGCTACTTGCTCTGTTTCCTTAAAACTACATGTGACCAGACGCTGAAGATTGAAACCATGAATAGTAGTATACACTGACATTTTTTCCCCCCATCGTCACATGTAGCTTCCCCAGTTCATTATTTTGAGCCTATCTGCTTTCCTTGTAGGCTTAAGAACAAAGGAAGACTTCTTCACTAATTCTGAAAGTAACTTGTCACAGTGGGGTTCGAAGGCCTACTCCCATAATTGTCTTAGTGTCCTACCTGCTGTGTTCAATATTGAGTGAAAATGGAAGCCAGGCCCCCCCGACTTCAGTTTATTTCTCCATCCCTCGGTTATTTAAGTGATTTTAGCCGGTTTGGGGGGGAAACCAGACCTTTATAAATTAACAGCAGGGAAATACCAAAGGTGTCAGATTGCATATTTATCATCTTTTTCGTGTAATACTTAAATATGTATTAAGAAGTGACTGACATAAATTAGGCAGATTTCAGAAGCCACAGGCCATGGCTTGTAGGGGGACCCCCTTCTGCTTGACATTTCATCCTTGTCAAAGATCAAATTATTTTAATTTAGGCTGCAAATTATAAGGAATGAAGACTTCTTTGTGGGAATTCCCTGTGGTAATCTGACTTTTGTTGTTACTGCTGCTTGTCAGTGTGCAAAAGATATAATATGCATGCAAATAAGGTTAAAAAATGTGTACTATCTAATTATCCAGCCAGTACATTCCACTTGAAGACAGTGGGAGGCCTGACACACAGTATGTGTTTGATTCATTGAGGCCTGCAGGGTATTTACACAAGATTACTTTTAATTATGAAATTAATATCTGTTTATCTAGAATATATAGCAGTAAGTGAATATACACATGAGTAGAATGCGTTAGTAAAAAGAAATCATCTTAATTTAATACATGAAAAGGAAGATAAAAAAATCACTTGTTTCTTGGGGGGTGGGGAGGGGGCAGGAGGAGGAGAAGACCCCAGCCAGACCTTGGTGTCACCCTCATTGAAGCCATTTGAATGAAAACTTGGCACCTTCTCTAGAATTTGCTTCTAGCCCTGCCAAGTAGGTTCAAGATGCGGTGCTTTATTTCACGGCGTTTACATTTTAGCAACTGAGATGCAGTAGGAGGTTCAGTGGGGTGAGGCAGAAGTGGAAAAGGATAAAGATTTTCTTATTTGTTTCATTTTTTTGTTTTTTACCGCGTTGACACAGCATTAGCTCCTCTAGGTTCAGAAATGGTGATTGCCATGAGAAAGAAAACAATGATTGCTCTCAGTGTCTTTATCCTGGACTATGACATGATACATCAAGCAATCGCACTGCAGATAACCCTTCAAGTTCTGAAATACATATTCCCAACGAAGTTTTTTGTAAACTAAACTTACGTAGTTACATCTCTCGTCTCAGATTGACTTATAACCGAACATGGGAGAACAGTGTCTGGGTTTTCTTTGGAATTACTATAATTTTAGAAAACTCGAATGACTCTAAAAATACAGTGTATCCTGTCACTCTCTACACATGCCCATCGGTGGAAATGAAGATTGAATTAGAAATATTTTAAAATTCACCACTCTGTCTGTTAGCAAGTTTTATATTTTTCAGACAAACAGAAAAAAAACCTGCCTAATTAATGGTTTTTTTTTTATTTTTTTAATTCATTGTTACAGCAGCTATGAAGTGGTGATGGGCTGGCGATTACATTTACTGCTTCTCTTGGCATTTCCCTCACTCAGCCTGCCTAGTCCTCCATACTCATTTAGACAACTGTGTGTCTCGTCGCCTTTGACGCTGTATTTGGAACTTGATCTAGGAAAAAAAATATCGTTGGCCATTCTAATGTAATTCAGAGATCTTGCAAATTCTGTTTTGAACTTTACTTTTTTTTCAAAAGTCTCTTCTTGGTCACTTTCTCTTAATAGTGCCTTGAAACGTGTTCTAAATAGGAGGCGATCATTAACATGTCCACCTAAAATTTGACCACACTTCCCAGAGTCTAGCTTTTTGTAACACATTGGAAATTTATAACGTGTTATACATGCAGATGCTAATGCATCTCTTTCCCAAAGGTTTCCTGTAAACAAAAAGACACTGATGTTTCAATTTGATCATTTTTAAAGAGTCTGTATAACAGCTTTATGTTATTGCCTGTTTTATGTTTTATATGGACATTTAGGATAAATATTGAAGTGTTCTTGAAAAGCTTATTTAGAAATGACAATATTATGGATTTTAAAGTTCTTATTAAAAGATAAAGAAATACAAAAGGGGAAATCAAGGAAAGAAAGACAAACTATCTTTCTGTTCTTTTTCTCTTTGCTGCTCAGTGTGATGGCGTTCAGATAGATTTAATAAACATCTCTCTGGAAGGAATTGCTATCTTGAATATACCCAGCATGCATGGAGGCTCCAACCTTTGGGGGGAGTCTAAGAAAAGGCGAAGCCACCGCCGGATGGAGAAGAAAGGGTCTGACAAGAGGACCACGCTCACAGACGCCAAAGAGCTGAAGTTTGCAAGTCAAGGTAAGTTTCCTCGTGCTATTTGTTAAATTCGTTTTAACCTGCTTTCAGAGGCTACATCAAAATGAAAGAATATCCAATCCCACTAATATATAAAAAATAATAAATTTATTAGTTATATTCATTAATCAGATATGCATGTGTGATTAAATTATATCATAATAGATTCTACAATCATGTGTACACTGGCTGCATTTTTTTTTTTACTCCTTTATTCTCTTTTGAGTATATAACATCCTACAGACAATTAATACATCTGGATATTTAGAGTATAATAATATAGCGTATATTGTACACAACCTCTGGAATGGGATGATCTTGCTCAGGGTGTTCCAGTGGCTCTAACAAGGGCTAGTTAAAACTTCCCTAAGGTTGTGCTGCAAGAATTTTTATCCGTGGCTCTGCTCATTCAAGCTGTGAAGTATCTTATAGTAAGTTGTTGTTGTAAGTACCATATATAATTGCATGTTTAAATATCCCACAATAAATTTCAATGCATCTTCTGCTATTATTTCAGAAATTTAATAACAAAAATTAGGAAACCTGGGGAACAGGGGGCAAAGGATGAACAAAATAGGATAGAATAGTTGTGGGTCAGAATTTTCAATGACCTTGTAATATATATCACTTTGGGACTTGACAACCAACTCCTGTTGATAAATTGTACAAGCAAAGATAAATTGACAGCATTCTGATAAGTTATCAGGTCCAAATAATTTATGTGTATTATCCATACTATTTCTTTACCTTTTAGAATCTGCCTAATTCTATTAATGACATTCAGATGTCTAAGAAAACATATTGACTCAGCCCAGTGCAAAGGCAAAATGTGAAGTTGTTATAAGCTTATTATGAACCCAATAAAATAACGTGTATATTTTTTAATAAATAAAATAAATGTGATGAGGGTTGTTAGGCTTGATGGAGATAGGACGTGGTTTTATGTTTTAATGTCTTCAGGTGTCTGGTGCAGGTTTCGGTGGCAGGCAGTGACTTCTGTTATGTGGAATTTGGTGACGTGAGAGTGACAAAGATTGATGGAGAAAGTGTTAGGTATCCTCTTGAAAAAGTGCTTATGACAACCTGCCAATGACAGAGGTTTTGGTCCCCCTTAGATGTGTAGGTAATCCTAAAGAGGTCCATCTTGAAAAGTAGTGCAATTTACTTATCTACTTTTATTTCAAATTACATTTATCTTTCAATATTATTTTGTTTTGGCTTCAGGTGTACAGCCTAGTAATTAAGACAATCATATACTTTACATAGTGTTCTACCCTATATTTTCACTACCCCACTGGCATCATACGCATTTAATTGCAGTATTATGGACTATATTCCCTATGCTATATTTTATCTCCCTGTGACTACCAATTAATACTTCTTAACCCCTTCACCTCTTTCACCCAGCCTCCCAGCCCCCTCTCCTCTGGCAACCACAAGTCTGCTTTTTGCATCTATTGTTAATTATTTTTTCCTTTTAGTTAAATTTCCCAAGAAAATGTTTTATTTTTATATATTTTGCAACAGAACAGTGGGGAAAAAAATCTCCTCTTTTTAAATATCTTCAAGGTTTGAAGTTTTAATTTCAAATTTATTTTGTTAATTATTAAATGTTATACTTTATAGTTTATTTCTAAATGGTATATTATTCAGTCATTCCATTTTCTTTTCAATTTCACAAAAACAACAATAATATTAATTGAGGGTCAACGAACATTTTAAATCTAAATATATTTTTTAGATAGATGCAAAATGATTGCAAATATAGAGTTTACAATAAAATGTGGAAAATATAATTCTATTCCAACTTATTTCTTTAACCCAGATTCAAATTAATGTATTGTACTATATTAATAAGAAAGTGAAAATTGAATTGTGTAACTTCTTTATCAGGAGCATTTTCTCAAAATATTAACTAACAATTTTTCTGATATGCTTCCATGAAACACTAAAGTTTAAGAAATGTTTACTATATTATAATGGATTCTTGCTTCCATAAATCTTAGAAAGCTTTTGCTGGTGTGGGTGGGGGGAGTGGGGAATCAAGCATAACTAGATTTTTTGTAATAAAGGTAAATTATTTTATTTAGTAGAAGGATATCTATTAAGAAAAAAGTTTACAAGTTTTCTTTTTAACTAAAAAAGTGTCATAACCAGTGATCCCACTTCTAGGGATATATCCTAAGAAGCCCAAAACACCAATCAGAAAGAATATATGCACCCCTATGTTTATAGCACCACTATTTACAATAGCTAAGAATTCAAAACAGCCCAAATGCCCACTGGTAGATGAGTGGATAGAAAAGCTGTGGTACATTTACACTATAGAATACTATCCTATATAATAAAAGCCTAATATGCTAAGTGTTTGGTTGTCGGGTTGGCCATTCAACCAATCAAAGTGTAATATGCTAATGATATCCTAAAGCCACTCAACTGCTCACTATGATGTGCACTCACCACCAGGGGGCAGAAGCTCCAACATGTAGGTTAGCTTGCTGCTGGGGTCCAGCCAATCAAGACTGAGAAAGACCGGCTGGACATACCCTGCAGCCCTTCTGCAGTCCCTCCTCGGCTGACCAACTTCCTGTGTCCCTTCCCAGTCCTGATTGTGCATCGATGGTGCCCCTCAGCCTGGCCTGCAGCCTCTCACATTCCGGGCTGAGAGGGACCCCCACCCCCCTAGTACATGAATTTCGTGCACCAGGACTCTAGTGTAGCTATAAAAAAAGAATTATGTTACCCTTTGAGACAGCATAGAGGGACTTGGAGAATATTATGCTAAGCAAAATAAATCCGTCAGATTAAGAGAAGCATCACATGACCTCGTTCATATGTGGAAACTAAAGAACAAGATAAACAGATAAACAAAATAGATCCAGAGACATAGAAGCATGGAACAGACTGTCCAATATCAGAGGAAAGGTGGGGGTGGGGGTGGGAATAGATGAACCAATGGATTTATGTGACTATGCATAACCCATGGACACAGACAATAGTGTGGTGAAGGCCTAGGGAGGAGGGTGCAGACTAGTAGGGGCCCGTGTGTGTGTGTGTGTGTGTGTGTGTGTGTGTGTGTGTGTGTGTGTATGTGTGTAAACATTGGTAATACTTTCAAAAATAAAGATTAAGTCTGAAAAAACGTCATAGACCGAAAGTACAGGATTAAGTTTTGAGCATGAAATTCTCATATATATTATGCTGTACATGACCAGGATGTCCTGAACAATATTTGCTTGCAATACTTGAGGATACTCACAGTGTAAGATTAGAGTATCTTCAGTGAAGAAATTCACTGGTTGGAAATTTTGGGGTTGATTTCATTCAAGTTGATGAAAATTGTAAGTAATTCACTTAATTACATTGTTGTTCCAGAAAAAAATATTCTGTAACAGTTGGGTGCAATTCTGAATCAGATTCACACTCACACTCATCTAATTCAGTGAACATTTCCTTAGTGGGTTTGTCTTTATTGGGTTTTTTTTTCTTTCTTTTCTGAAATATAAATGAGTGTATAATATAGAGAGAGCAGGGCTTCAAGCAAAGCTGTAAGGGAGGTCGGGTGCATCTCCAGTGCCCTTAGCCTTAAGACTCCATCATTCTCATTTGTATCAGTTGCTGAGTTCATCTTCGCTGCCCCCTCTTCTGAATTAATTCTAAGCACCAGCAAGATGTCTAATAAATTTATGCACATTAATGTATAAATGACTGATTGCACAAAAGTAGAGATATTTGCATTTTAAAAGAAATAAAGGCCTTCAGCTAAACCATTATTTTTCAGACTGAGTTATAACTCCAATTCTTCAGAGGTGCTCTAAAATTCTTCAGTGCTTCCAACTCATTATCGCCATATTTTGGAACAATAAAAACTATAATAAAAACACCCTAAAGTGTGTTCTATAAAATATTTTTTTTCATATTAATGACTTTCAATCCTTTGAATTGTGTTATCAGACAAAAAACAACTTCCTCTTCTCCTGTTTCTCTTCCTCCTCTTCTTCTCAATCAGTTAATAGTAGGTAGATTAATATATATATATATATATATATATATATATATATATATGTAGATGTTCATATGTATATACATATACAGATGTAAATTAGTAATCAATAACAGTCACATTAACTGGAGAATCTGTCCAGCTCTACAATGGTCATCTAAAAATATATCTTTGCCTATTAAATGAGGATAATTATACAAATGGCTACCTCACCACCATAGCACTTGTTAATTAAATGGAATGAAAAGGCTGACAAGCTCAGATACTTTTGTTCGACATAGTCAACAAACAGCATAACAATCAATGGGCTTGCAAACAGGCGGCAATGCTAATATTTTAAAAGAAAATGGTCACTCCTGTTGGGAAAATTTTTGCTTATAAAGAAAGTGCACTACTAAGCTCACTCGCCAAAATAATAGTCTTGTGATAGTTTGTATATCAGGTGTATTTCATCACAGATCTGTGATATGAACATGTTCACCTCTGCAAATAAAGAGCCAGCAAAGAAATGGATACGCATTTCAGCGAAGTTTGCAGAATGAAATAAATTTGACTAATTGAAACTTCAAGTAGACATCTGAACCAGAGAGCTAGTACCATTGTATCATACACTTGTACTGAAAATTTTTTTTTAAAAAAAAGAGGGCATTAAAAAGACACCTTTTGGAAGTATTTTTTAACCAAAAAGTGAGGATCTCTCAGGTAATGTGAGCAGTTTTTAGTTATTCAAATGGCTTCAGTTCTGAAGATGATAAGCGCAACTAGTCCACTAACCAGTGCTAAAATCAGAATTATAAAGGTAGCCAAGTGAGATGTAAAACAAAACAAAAGAAAACAAAAAAAAAACAAAACAAAACAACAAAAAAGTGTACCATTACCATTACTTATCTGTCAGTGTCAGGATATTCCCAACACTACACACCCAAAACAAAATACAGAGGTCAGTGAAAAATAGGATGCCCGTGACACTGCAACTGTCTTCTTCCAAATAATGTCATTGTTTTCATAGATTTACTGCATTTCAAGTGGTAGCAATTTAAACATTTAAAATGCATTTTTACAAAAAAACATTCTGAGTTTCTCTTTTACTTACTGGCTTTTAAAAAATTGCTCTTTTTTTTTTTTTATAAAAAGAAGTTGATTGCTTTAAAAAAAACTTGAAAACCACTGAGCAAAAGTAATTATATTTAAGCCATAGTTTCAAACATTTGCCAGACGCTAAAGGGAGGTACTTTCGGGAGCAGCTGGATTTCCTGCTTAAATCCTCATTAACTGGGTGACTATCTGCCCCCCCTATGGCTACAGCTAGCCAGGTATATTATTAAAACTAATTAATATACGATGTCTCTGTGAAACTTTCAATAATTTAATTCCCATTTACCAATGTTAATTCTCTTATTTGGACGGAATTTCCCGAAGTGTAGCATGCATTCAACTAACTGATAGAAAATGGAGATGGTTTAAGCAGTAACAGATGAATGTTTTAAAGTTTAATACCTAGTTTACGATTATAGGTGTTTTCTCTTTACAGTAAAGGAAATGTTGTTTTTAAAAAAGTATAATTGTAATACAAATTTAATTTAAAAAAATAAATTTATTTAAGTAAAACCCAAAACTAAGCAGTAATACTGGAGGTACATGGACATGGAAAAAAATTGAAGGAAGAACAAAAAATACTGAAGTGTGGAAAATTGCACCAGGTAAATACTTCAGCTTCCACCACTTTGTGTAGTTTGCATAGCCCCAATGTTGAATACTCAATATAAGCTATATTTTTATTCTTCATCATCTTGTGTAAAATGTGATACGTACCGGTTTTCCAAGAATAAGCTCTTCCAAGAACTTTACACTGTACATGCCCCCCGCCCTCGCTCATTTGCTGTCTGTGCTCTGTGCTAGAGAAGACTAAAATCCGATTCCTCCTAGCACCAGAGAGCAGAGACTGTGTATCTGGCTGTCAAGAAATCTCTCTACATCAAATGACTTTATTAATATATTTTTTAAACCTTTGAAGAAGTAGGGGGAAAGAGGTCAGTTTAAAACAAATTGATCCAAGAGAATAAATGAGTTGATGTCTATGTACGCTTGGCAAAACTTGAATTTCTTTTGCCTCAGAAGATAAGTAAGGTTACTGGCTCTGAGGTCTTCACCTTTAAAATGGGGATGATGAGTTCTGGAGGAGCAGAAATTAATGTGTGGGTGCTATATGTCGAATTGCCTGGATAATTGCACAAGGAGCATTTAAATAGCTAGACCCCAGCACTTTCTATACCTTGTAGAAGTGATACTTATCTGAAATGTGATGGTAATGGGCTGTTGTCATCCATTATCAATTTCTCTGCACACTTCTATGGGTTATTTAGGGTAATTTACAAGGCAGTGTTTTAAGTTATCTAAATATAGCTGCAACATTTTAGAACTGTAGATGATGTGGTTGGCTTTCAACCATCGGCAAGCAGAATAATTTCCAAGCATTTAAAGTCAGTGATTAAATCAATTAAGTTTAGAAACAAGAAAAGGAGTTCATGCTGCCTTATTTTGGTTGGATATTAAAATTGTTGAAAAAAAGATCATGGTATTTGAGATGTTGCATTTCACAAAAATATATGGACATGCTAATGCCATGATAATTGGTTGAAAAGAGATAGATCCAAACATCTGCTAGCTAGAAGTCTTTAGGGAGATGTCTCAAAATGAGTTCTTAATTGTATGTTTTTAAACAACCTCCGTTGAAGTTTTCCAGCAATAGGTAATACATACAATAGTGTGAATCTAATAAAAGCTATCAAAATATAAAAATGTGTCCCCAATTAAAGATTGCATCATTAGCCTGGATGTCTTAATGTGGTGACTTTAAAAAAAAATAAAAGTCATGCTCCTAAAGTTTATAAACAGTAATAATACAAAATTAGAGAATATAAGACATATTTCCTGCATATAAAATTAGAACTATATTTCAAAATATAAGGTCATGTATTCTTATCTTTGGCTTAGTTATCTGTAAAAGCATTTATATTATGAAGAAGTATTTATGAAATTTATTTGTCATGACACTATAAAAACTTCATAGAAACTGCTAGTCTCCTAGAAATTTGGAAAGGAGAAATCATAAATTGAATAAATTAATATTTTAGGAACAAAATAAAATACTAAATGATCTTTGGGATATTTTTATATCCCTTCTGGAACTATATAAAATATATTTTTGTAGCTAGCATTATTTCTCCTTTTTCCCATGTTCAGCAGTCAAATTTTCAAAATCTATATAGAGTAAAATTCCCAAAACAAATCTGACATGCAGAATAGTGGTAGAAAACTTACAGTAAAATTGGTAAGGCCCCAAAATTATTTTGGATATAATATAACATACAAGTATTCATTTAAACAAGAAAATAGTATTCTCTAATATCATAAATGAGATTGTTGATATTTTTCCATATGGTTTTTAGAGTGAGAGAATAGAAGTGAGGGAGGATGGGGAGAGAGAAACATTGATGGGACAAAGACACATTAATTGATTGACTCCCACATGCACCTTGCCCAGTACCAGGGATTGAGCCTGCAACCTAGGTACATGCCCTTGGCCAGTAATTGACCTGTGACTCTTCAGTCTGTGGGCTGATGCTCTAACCACTGAGAAAAAAATGCCGAGAGCTAAGGGCTTATTCTTGAAAACAAATTGAAATTAGAAAAAAAACGGAAAATTTGAAGAACAGGTAGGTAGGAATGGCAGAACAAGGAGCAACTTGCTTTCACCTAGTGAATGTGGAAAATATTGAGAAAAATGAGTTTTTAGTAGCAGTCACAGATTGAAAAAAAATAAATGATTTGGCAATCAATTTAATAGATGCCAGGGAAGAAGAAAAGAAATGTGTTTACTTGAGGTTTTACATTAAGGCTCAGCTATTACCTTCTCTGACATCTCAGGCAAATGCCCTCTTATTTTCACAAGGCTCTTTTGAGAACTTCTATATTTCTACTATTGATTTTAATTGTAACATCAGGAAAGGATGAAAAATATAAAGGCTTTAACAGGTCATTTTCTCTATAATGTTGATGTCCACTATCAGCGATAAAACAACCATCTCATTTGTTTCTGTGACGTAGTATCCAGTACTGAGTCTGTTGAAAATAATGGCAGGCCATCTACCCAGACCAAGGCTGCATTATAATTCTAAGTAAACTTAACTAGTGCAGTGGTGAGAATATAAAATGCATTTTTAAGTTAAATAAATATCGGCTGATTATACAAGCTTCAACTCATTAAATAACACCCATAAAGCATGCTGTCAAATGGATGTCACATAAAGTTTCCAAAGATGAGACTATGCATAGACCTTTCCTAAATATAAAAACCCTATCATAATCTTGCCATTTGAAGATAATGTTTTGAGGCTCTTGTAAGAGATGTGTTCCAGGGAACTTAAAAATAATTTGTTCTATTGAAACCAACGTGTGGTGGGATTGAGTTCGAGTTCATTGTCTCTAAAAAAGGAAAGAATGGATCTGCAGGCAAAAATGATTAGCAAGGAGCAAAGTTTACTGATAATAAAAGGAACAGCTGGGGTTTCGGGAGCAGGCCAGTGGTGTCCATGGTACAGCGGATGTATAGCGTCCAAGCTACGTCAAGCCTGTTAGTCCATGTGTGGAGGCCCACATGGCCCTAAGCCGTGTGAGCTCAGGGATGTGTTCTCCAGACACAGGAGCATCAGGAACCCATTGCACACTAGAGAGAGAAGAGAATAAGGAGAGGGAGCATGCTCTTTTTGTCTGGGAGGAGGTGGGGTAGATACAACCTTGCTAGCTCATGGTGGGTCCTTTCAAAGAATGTTGCCTCCACCACAGTCTTGGGATTGCTATGTATGCCTCCTTGCCTTGTGATTGGTTATTTGCAAGTTTCCTGTCTTAGCAATATCCATATATTTTGTGGATTGCCTTAGGAGCTTCTGCCTACCTGGGTTGTCACGTTCTACTTCCTCTTCTCATGGTCCCGCCCTTGTCTACCTAGCTTTCTTCTGTCTCCTCGCTATAATCAGGACATATGACAAAAAATTAGGGAGGATTTAAAGAACACATTAAAGAACTATTAAAAAGACATGAAATCAACTACATACGCTGTTAAACATAGGTCATGGTTTTATTTTTTCTTTTTCTGTTGGTATTAAAAGCTGTTTTCCTTTCCTCTGGTAGGAAATAATACAAATGAAACAGTATAATCACATTGAGAATTAAACTTCAATTGTACCATCTTGACAGTGATGTAAATTGAATTGTAAATTGTAAAAAGTAAACTTTTTACAAATTGTAAAAAGTAAACTTCAATTGTACCAGAATGACAGGTATTTCAGGGCCTACCAGGAGAGACATTATT
The DNA here is from genome assembly GCA_963924515.1 of Vespertilio murinus. NCBI lineage: Eukaryota > Metazoa > Chordata > Mammalia > Chiroptera > Vespertilionidae > Vespertilio > Vespertilio murinus. The sequence continues at coordinate 17,018,896 of OZ004712.1, forward strand.
CTATCTCTATTTTTGTTTTCTGCTGTTACCTTGATGCATGCAATGGAACCATGCAATCTGGCATCTGGTTCTCTTTGCATACACCTATCTCACTACCAGCGAGTGCCAGGAGGTCTAGTAGAGAGCAAAGAGACTGGTTTATTGAAAGAATCAAATCCCACAATCTACTAAATTATCTTGGAGCTGTATGAATTTGAGCTAACCAAGGCAACTAAAGATTGGAGTTTCATTGTCAGGAATGTTATATATATATACACACACTAATAAAAGGGTAATATTAAAAGGGTAATATGCTAATTAGACCAGACATCTTCTGGGCAACCTTCCAGATGCCCTTCCAGACAAAGCCACAGTGGCGAGACAGAGGCAGTTAGGGGTAATGAGGCCAGCAGGGGGAAGCAGTTAGGGGCATTAGGCAGGCAGGCAGAGTGGTTAGGGGTGATCAGGCAGGCAGGCAAGTGAACGGAAGGGATGTCTGGCAGTCGGACATTTCTGGAGGGGTCCTAGATTGGAGAGGGTGCAGGCCAGGCTGAGGGACAACCCCCCATGCACAAATTTTGTGCACTGGCCCTCTAGGGTGTGTGTGTGTGTGTGTGTGTGTGTGTGTGTGTGTGTGTGTGGAGAGAGAGAGAGAGAGAGAGAGGGGGGGGGGGAAACTAGTTAACAAATAAATGGTAGCTTCTTGGACAGTATCCAGCCATCTCTGTTTTTAAAGTTCATCATTTCCTCCACATTGAATGATTATTTTCCTGGCTTAATAAAAAAAAAACACATTTTATTGATCTTCCTTTGATAAACTGTGGATTTGCAAACTGAGGAATATTTTTGCATGGTTTGGTTTTGTTTTAGGTGGTGTCTATTGGCTGTTGTAAAGTAGAACTGTTCATCAGAATAAGCTAACGATTGAGGCCTGAGTGTTACAAGGTGACAGCCACTTGAAGTAAGACTAAAAGTCTCCATGGATAAACATGACTAATTTACATAAGCCCCAGGAGCTTTTTTGAGAAAGTTCAAATGCCTGATGAATGCCACACAGTTATTCTAATTATCCAATAATCTGGGACAAAATAGCAATCTCCTTCATCCTTTTATTTACAAAGCTGCTCCAATTATCATCATATTTTACCTGTTCAAGCTCTGGAAGATTGTTCCTCATGGAGAAATTCATTAGAAGACAATAATTATATTATATTTCACAGAATCACAGAAAGAAAATATGTCTTTGAACAATTTCATTTCCCTGAACAGTTGTTCATTTTAAGGTGGAAGACAGATCTATTAAGTACCTTCTACACTTTTTAAACATGTCACATCAAACCATTAATACCGAAACTAGTAATTTGAGTCTAATTAAATGAAAGAATCAGCTGCTATTTGTAGAATTTAATTTTGGTGAATGAAACAAACATAGCAATATTTTCAAAATATATTGAATAACCAAGTAAGAATTTTTTTATGCAGAGTGATTTAAATTCATGTCTCTTCTGATAGTTAAAGCCATTAGCATACTGACATCTTTCCCTATTGATGCTTCAGAAAATGCACTCTATCCAAAAAATTACATAAAGCATATTTTCTCACTGAGTGTGGCATTCACAGTTCCAGAGTATCTTGTTAGAAAAATAAGAGGAAATCAACCAATATCAAAGAACATTTCAGTTTTATATTTACTGTAAGAAAGGTTGGTGGAGTTTGTGATTAGATGTATTTTCAACATTTAAAAAATCATGTGCATTAAAACGTGACTTTGAAGAAAACAGGTTCAAGGCATGTCACTGTATATTTGCATAGTTGGTATTATGTAATAAGCTATCCATGGTCACATGCAAGTAATACCTTATGCCTTATATCGCTCTTGTGAGTAACTGAGCAATAATAAAATAACGTACTAATCACTGATGGTTTTCCCAAGCTTTCTATACTTGATGATAAGAAATCTCTTCCCTCATAGTCCTTATATGGTGGTCTTTTCTTACATCACCTTGGCCAGCTCGCCAAGACTGAAGTAACAGGACATCCAGTGAAACTAGTGGAAAGCAAGGAGTTTACACATCTTTTACCCAGCATGAAATTATGAAAGATGCCCTGTGTGCCTCAGTTGTTTGGAGTGTCATTCCATACAACTAATGTTGCGGGTTCAATTCCTGGTCAGGGCACATGCCTATCTTGCAGATTTGACCCCTGGTGGGGGGCATGTACAGGAAGGCAACTGAACCATCTCTCTCTCTCTCTCTCTCTCTCTCTCCCTCTCTCTCTCTCTCTCTCTCTCAAATAAACATGCCCTCTGGTGAGGATTAACAAAAATTATGGAAGATGCTATTTGATTTTTTTAAAGGCAGTAATTACGTCAAATTTAAATAGGAATTTTAAATGTGTCTAGCATTTAAAGAACTCTTACGAGATAAAAAGAGAATTAATCTGCATGTCTCATTTTAAAAGGATCTAACTGTGCTATTCTGAGTTGGAGGTCTTATACATTTTTGTAGTTAGGATTATTTTTAAATTCTTCATGAATATATTATCTGTTCTTTTCATTAATGAAATATTTTTCTTTAAAGGGATTCTTTACAGTATTTGTTTTGTTTTAAGATAGGCTATTTTGGATTTCCATTGCTTTTTTTTTGGTTTTGTTTTCATTTTTCTGTTTGATTTCTGAACATTTTATATGTTGCCATTGCAAATATTAGTTTTTAATCAAATTTCATGCAGACTTTAGTAATTAACAAGGAACTGTAACAGTGTTTTTATCCTTGAGGGAGTGAATGTACTGGTTACTGCAGATAATGAAATTGAGCTTCCTTTGCTAGTCAAGGAGAATATTCAGTTATCTAAAAATTATAGATAAACAAAAATGAAATAAATCCAATAGTCTAGCCCCGTGGTCAGCAAACTGGCTCGCGAGCCACATGCAGCTCTTTGGCCCCTTGAGTGTGGCTCTTCCACAAAATACCACGGCCTGGGTGAGTCTATTTTAAAGAAGTAGCGTTAGAAGAAGTTTAAGTTTAAAACATTTGGCTCTCAAAAGAAATTTCAGTCATTGTACTGTTGATATTTGGCTCTGTTGACTAATGAGTTTGCCGATTACTGGGCTAGCCATTAAGTTGATTTCAACTTTAACAAAAGTTTGGCATTTTAAACCTCTCTAGTAGATTTTAATAAACCAGGGTATGTCTAGCATGTAAGACAAACACCTTGTATATATAGGGACCGTTTGTGTCTGAGTCTCTGAGCATGTATATTGACTGCATTGGGGGGGGGGGGAGGATGCAGGTGGCAAATTACTGCATGGAAGAAAAGCAGCATTATTTTGAAATTCCCAGGCAGAAGAATTTCCTTCAGCAGGAAGGAAGGGCACTTTTAATAGTAGAAGAGAGTGTAAGAACAAAACAAAGTGTTCTCTAAACTAAAAAACATTATCCCAAGGGAAAAAGATGGAAATAGGTAAAGGAAGAATGAATGAAATTCCTCCCTTTCTGCCTTCCTTTCTTTTCCTGCACTACGTGCCATCCTTTGAGAACACTGCATTCTTCAAGTTTCATCACTCTTCCTCCTCCAGATGAGAAGACCCTGCCACATTAGCTGATAGTTTTTCCATTGATGTTTAGACAGAGTGAGGGGGGGGGGGGAGGAAGAAAGAGAGAGAGAGAGAGAGAGAGAGAGAGAGAGAGAGAGAGAGAGAAATCGGTTGGTTGCTTCTTGCCCCAACTGGGCCAGGGATTGAACCTGAAAGTGAGATACTTGCCCTTGACCAAAATAAAACTTGTGACCCTTCAGTCTGTGGGGCAGTGTTCTAACCACTGAACAAACTGGCTAGGGCTACCAACTTTTGCTGCCCATTGTATGTATTGCATAATGAGAAGTTATGTAAAATTTTGATTAAATTATTATGATTTTACAAAAAGAAAACCAAAGTCATTCATGCAATATGATCTTCAGGGAAGAGCACAGTGGCTATAGTTTGTTACCAGCGTATTAGCGAGACAAATTCCTTGCTTTAAATCTTTTAACGTTACTGTTATATGACTACTGATGTTGAATTTCCCTCCACAGATTAGCTGATTTATAAGTTGGCATTCGGTGCCGTACAGAGTAAACATTTGTATTTTATTTGTGCACATATGGGTACATTTCTTTAATTTCCTGAAAGTTCCAGCTGTTCTTCTTTTACATGTATGTGTAGGAGCCAACTGCTCCCCATTCATTTAGAGCATCCTCGAGTCTTTCACCTTGTACTGTTATTTCACTGTTCGATCAACATGCCCTGTCATGCATCAGAAATATGTTAAAACTAGAATTAAATGTCTTGGATAAAAACTTATAACACCACATCCTTTTCTGTGGAAGACGTTAATTAAAGTCTGAAATTATTAAATGGCAATAAGCATTTTCATATTATTAAAATTCTCCTGTTTTATATATTAGAGAGATGTATAGTTGGAGATAATGTTAATAGATTTTAAGTATTGGATTCCTACTATAACTCTAACATAGAATTAAGTATATCACCCAATTCTTTATCCATTTTCCATAATAATAGTGTTATTGTACTAATACTATGGACCAGGCAATGTTGTAGACTTAATAGAGGGTGAAAAATAAATTAACCCAGTAATTATAATAAAATCTGGACAGTGCTGACACAGGAAAGTACTGTTGATATAGAAATACACACTAAGAGCGCCAAATCTTGTTGAAGATATTATGGAAGTTAAAAAAAATACATGATATTAAGCTGAGACTTGAAGAATGAGAGTGAGTAAAGTATGCAAAGAGGGGGAGAAATAGTCATATTCTTCCAGGTTTCTGGTATAATAACAGGGCACATTTGAAGAGTCAAAGGCATCTCAGTATGAAATCACAGTGGAAGTGACTCTTTCAGTGCCTCAATACTTGGCTTTTGTTTATCTTCTACCAAACCGTAAACACCCTGAGGTCAGGAAACATCTATTTTGCTTCCTCCTACATTCCCAGGATTAAGCTGGGTTCCTGGCACACAGTAGTAGCCAAGTGACTATTTGTGGGGGGGGGGGGGGGGGGAATGGGAGGGGGAGGGAGGACGGGAAAGAAATGAGGCTGAAGACAAACTTTGTGCCCATCACAGAGATATCTGAATGCTGATCATAAAAATCGACCTTTTACAGTTGAGGATACGGACTCAGCTTTTAAAACAGCGCTAAAGCTCAAAAAGCGGGTATTTAGGAAGATGAGAGTAACAATTCACTTCTATGCAAAGCCAGTGCAGTTTCTAAAATACAAGGGGCAGCTTTGGCCTAGTTCTGAAGCATGGAGCCCAAAGATCAGGGAACATTTCCCTTAAGTTCTCTACTCTGTCAACCGAGCTATCCCCAAATTCTGAAAAAAATGTTCACATCACTTGCTGAAGCCCTGAATATGAAGATAAAAATAGTCACAAAGTAGCTAATATCCTGCCTGTGTCGATTTCATGGATATTAATAGTATCTGAGCATGTTTATAATGTGGAGCTGCAGGAACAAAGAACAGTTAGTGTTTCCCCTGGTTGGGTGGCTCAGTTGGTTGAGCCACACACCAAAACCTTCCAGGTGTGATTCCCATGTCTGAAAACATACCAGGTTGCTGAATTAATCTCCACTCAGGGCATGTACAGAAGGCCATGGATTGATATTTGTCTTCCACATAGATATTCTCTCTCTCCCCCTACCTCTCTCTCTAAAAATCAATAAACATGTCATTGGTTGAGGATAAAAAATACCACCATACCACCACCACCACACACATACACAGACAAACAAAACAATCAGTGTTTGAAACCCCAGCCTAATTCTTGCAACATTAACAGCTATTCCTTATAAATTAAACATAGCATTATTAAATCCTCCTATAACTCTTCTGTTTTTCCCCTAATTAGCAAAACTAATAAACATTAATCATATAAATCCCTTAGTAAACATCATAAGCTTTAAATAGGACCGCTATGTCATAAATGGACAAATATCTACTTATCAAGAAGTTGATAATTCTAAAAAAATTTTCATGAAAATCCATATAAGACTAAGTATTTTTTAAATATATTTTATTGATTTTTTAACAGAGAGGAAGAGAGAGAGATAGAGAGTTAGAAACATCAATGAGAGAGAAACATCAATTAGCTGCTTCCTGCACACCCCTACCGGGGATGAGCCCGCAACCAAGGTACATGCCCTTGACCGGAATCGAACCTGGGACCCTTCAGTCCTCAGGCTGATGCTCTATCCACTGAGCCAAACCAGTCTTGGCTAAAATAAGTATTTTATTTTTCAGTTTAAAAGTTTAAAAAAAAAACCCACCATACACCAAATGACATCTATGCATTGTAAGCCCTACTACCACACACTCACCTGACAGTGAACATTTGCCATGGGAGATGTCTGGGAACTGAGCGTTGGCTAGCAATTGAAGAGCAAGCAATCTACTTGGTTGGGTTCTAATTTTTTTTAAAAGGGGAAAGGAAATAAAACAAAAAACTAAACCAGCAATTTCTTATTCTGAAACTCATTTTATCTCCTGGCCTTCTGAGGCAGGAAAGTGCATGTAAGTGAATGCCACGAGGCTTAGCACAAAGTGGAACTGTGGAATGTTGTGTGTTCTGACAAGAAAATCTGGGAATATGGCAGAAATCAAAATGCTCTTAATGGTTCAATAAAACAATCTATAAACATCACACTATAAAAGTGAGCTGTCTTACATTAACTGAGTGTAACGATGCTACATGTCGAACACTAACAGCCTAGGCAGGTCTCAAAAATAAATAAAAAGATAATTTGTCTGAAAGGTAGTCATTTTAACTGGAAGGAAATACATAAACCTTACCTTTAACATGGATAATTGCAGGTTAATTTGTTATTTCTCAAAAAAAAAAATAGGATCTCCTTCTTTGCTTGCGGTGCATGTGTGTGTGAAGTGCTGTGTTGTTGATGTTAGTTCTACGAGAGGAAGCTGTGAGACCAGCAGATGGATAACATCAAAAATAGAAAAGATCCCGGCCTGTGTGAGTCAGTGGTTGAACATCGGCCTAAGAACCAGGAGGTCATGGTTCGATTCCCAGTGAAGGCATATGCTCAGGTTGTGGGTTCAATCCCCAGTGAGGGGCATGCAGAAGGCAGCCAATCAATAATTTCTCATCATTGATGTTTCCACCTCTCTCCGCTCCCTTCCTCTCTGAAATTTAAAAAAATAGAAAATAAAAAAATAGATGAGATTGAAGAAGCCCATTTTCTAATTGATAATCCAGGGTTTCATTAAACAGTAGATTATCTGACTGTGTGATAGCTTTCCCTCTTCTCATCATGATGGGTTTTTCCATCCTCAGTGACTTTCATGGTGGCAGAAAGGTGCATGAGGATCTCAGGCAAGGTGCAGGAGCATTCAGCAGCAAGCATGAGGTCTCCTGCACAGTGAAGGCACCCGCGTCACACTGCTCTTCACAACTAAAGAAGGGACTGAGTGTTTACCTGCAGCCAGAGCTTCGATGTAAGTGGCCATTGACCTTTGGAGTTTCTGGCCCTGTTCTGGCTGGCTCTCTTTGATGCTTGTGAGTTCATAGAGTGTCGCGCTGATGCCGTGGCTGCATCTGAACTTCACACAAGCACAGTGCAGCTGGAGCAGCACCAGGTTTGGGCTGAGCAAAGAAACATCAAAGAGCAAAGAAGGAAAAATTAGGTGTGGAAGTAAACCAGTGTTCTTATAGTAGGCATGGCAGGTAAGTTATGTTATTTAACAAAGTAGAAATAGACACCGTGTCAGAAAAGCCACTCATCAGTAAGAAAAGTAGTCTCTCAGTTCAGGGGTAATATGCATGTATTATTCTAGAAGGGTGAATATGTTTTTATGTAAAACATTCTTTCTAAAATAAAAGGTTAAACTTAGGACCCCTCCCCCCCCCCAAAAAATAGTCATAATGACCAAAGCCAATTTTAGAGAACATAAGGACTTCCTTTAAAAAATGCAGGATTTTTTGTCATTACATTATATTAAATTACAAATGAACTTTATAATTAAAAAAAAAACACACCTACAACTTTGCCATCACTACCTAAAGGAGGGCATTTCTTTCCTTGTTTGCTAATGTCTCCTGAAGAAGTACTGTCCTTAGGTGTTTAATTTAAAAAAAAAGCCTTTTTAAAATTGGCACTGGATGTATATGAAAATCGGTCAGAAATAATTCCACATAGCTGGAGTAAATAAACATTCTTATTGCCTCGCAGCATAGTTATAATAACCAATTTATATAATTAGATCGTAGGCTTCTTCTACCATCCTTGGCATATAATCTTTAGAATTTGTACAAAGTTCCTTCTGAAATAATTTTTCTTGGCCAGTGATTCATTCAATGCAGAGATTAAAGGCCAAAATTATACCTAAAATTACACCAAATATTTTACATTAAGTAAAAGATTTAAAAAATGTATATATAAGAAAACTTACAATTTCATCATATAGTGCATTCTAATATGGGTGATTTTGGTGGGTGATTTTCAGTTTCTGAGGAAGCTAAAATTAATTTGAGGTTGAAGGCTAAGGAAACAGCCTTGGCTGGTAGCCCAGTGGTTAGAGCGTGCCCAAGGACCTGAAGGGTGGCAGGTCTGAGTGCCTGTCGAGGGTTAGAGTTAGGGCTACTTTTCTCCCTCAAAACTGTATATTGTGGTCAGCCTAGAACTATTATAAGACAAGTCTTTATTTTTCATTCTGCTGTTACCTACCTTCCTCCAGTTCTCCACTTTCACAGCCAACCCTCCACTGTCATTGCATAGATATGAAATAGGGTTAGGAAAATTAGTATTACAGAAAAAATAACAAAGATAGAGGGAGGATTGGAGATTGAAATACTTCTTTACTGAGAAGGTAGAATAGGCTAGCTTTAAGAAAGTATTGAAAATAAAATATCCCAGAAGATCTCACCCAAGAAACAAACAACCTGAAATTGCAGGTCTCATAGCCCCGAACTCAGGTTAAAAAAAAAAAAAAAAGTGGAGATATTAAGGATCAGAAGCTTGGGAGTCTAATAAACAGAATAATGCCTTTTCTACCTAGGGTGTCCACATCCCAGTGTTTGGACTCGGTGAATGTGTTATTAGGTAGCAGAGAATTAAGCTTGGAAATACCATGCAGGTTGCTGATCAGCTGACTTCAAGATTGTCCTCTCTGACTTGGGTGGGCCCAATGTAATCCCAAGGGTCCTTGAAATTGGAAGCCGGAGGTAGAAGAGGAAAAACCCCGAGAGATGGCGGCCTGGAAAAGACTCAACCCAACATGGCTGGCTCTGCAGGGGGCCGGGAGCCAGGCGATGCAGATGGTGCCTCGGAACTGGAAAAGGCAAGGGAGTGGGTTCTCCCCCAGCGCCTCCCGAGAGCAGCACTGCCTGCCAGCGCTCTGATGTCAGCTCAGCGAGGCCCGTTTTGGACCTTCGCCCTCTAGAACGGAATGATTTTTTTTTTAAATTGCGTTGTAAGTCACTAAGGTTGCCCTAATTTGTCTCAGCGATAGGAAGCAAGGAAAGGGGAGGAGAATAGGAAATCCAGAGTATACGGAGCCAGACAGGCAAGTTGTAGAAATGCAGCAAGAATAAGCATACGGACACTGATATATATTCAGAGTGCCTAGGAAGGCACGGGTGGTTTCAGACGGAAGGGTCTGACAAAGTAAACTCCGTCTTCTCTGGGGAGGAGGGGTTGTAGGCATGCCCGGAGGATATCACCCAGTCCAAGCAGGCAGACAGAAAAGAGAGGGGAGCCCAGGAAGAGAGGAGGAATCGATATAGAACAAAATACCGGAAGGCCAAGCCATATGTTACCATCAGCTATTTTGGGTGGTAACTTGACAGATGATTTATGTGTTTTCTTTTTTTTCCCGTTCTGTTTTACAAGTTTCCTTATTGGGCACATTTTACATGGCAATTAAAAAAAAATACCAATAAATGGCATACCCTATGGAGAATAAAGCAACTGCCGATATAAAGTATTATTTCCCATCCTGTAAAAAGAAAGGGGGACAAATGAGTGACTCATTGTCAAGAAACACAGAAACCATGGGAAGATCACACAGTTTTGCCTTCATCTCGGCAGGTACAAATATAAGTTAGGCACTAAGATATTTATAGCGTGCACCTGCAAACTCAGGTAAACTGTTTCGCTTGACACAACTTCTGAGGTTTTTTTGTTTATGTAAGAGAATTTATAAAAGAAGTTTTACCTCCAGATTATTCAATAATTGCCATTTTGCAAAGCATCACATATTATTAAACCAATAATGTGTATATTCAGTAGAATGGAAATATCTAATCAAAGTTTAAAGACAATTTTTTTAAACATATACTCAAAGGATATTTCGATCGATGTCTACAGGAGTTGTGTTTTGTTTCCTTCTGTCATCCCAAGGTTACTTGACACACAGTCATTTGTGTTTTCCCAGACTTTGATTTGGCCGTACAGACAAAGCCCAGAACGTTGGATGGCTCATTTTGATCAGGCATTTTGCATCAAGTAGAGATGGCTTAAGGTGAAACCCATAGCAATCAGAGCTCTGTGTATTTATGGGGTTCTTTCTTTAATAAAGTGGTAGCCACTGTCAAAGCCAGAACCACAGACAGACATGGTTTCACAAGCAGAAGCCCTTCATTGCAAGATTTGAATGGGACAGCAGGTACACTGGGGCACTCTCGGAGTGCAGAGGGTTTCTGTGTTCTTTCTGGGATGGCAGCACAATCCAGCCTTACATCAGACCACCCAGGGTCTGAATTAGAATGAGCCATTTGATAAAATGCACTCTCCCCTGCTGGCTTGAAGACTGATACTTCCAAAGAGGGGATGCTGTGGATCGGACTAAAAATTGGTTTCCTATTCAGGGGTTCCCACTGCTACACTATCTCTTTTATTTTGTAGCATTTTTTTTAATAATCAAGTTTCCCACTGCTACACTATCTCTTTTATTTTGTAGCATTTTTTTTAATAATCAAGTTTGACCTCTAGTCAATCTGGATATTAGAATATGAACAAACAGACTTCAGCTGATACAGAATGAGAGTATTGCTGTGACTCTTCTCATAGCTTGAATGCCCTGAAGATACTGTCAGGAAGACAGTCCCACACATCCAGGAGAAAAGACCGTGTAAATGAATCATGTCATATCCGCCATAGATATGGACTCTTGATTTAAACGTTATAATTCATATATTTCCAAAACACATTTACAATATGTCTTTAAAACCAAAAATATTAGAACAAAATGACTTTCCACAAACAGAATAAATAAGTTGTAATTCCCATTGCTCTCCATAGCACTGATACATGTAACATTCAAACTTCAAAAGAGAGCATTTGTCCCTCAGAGAGCAGGCTCGTTTGCAAAGAAATTGAAAAGGCGGTAGATAGTCTACACTAACAGATTCTAGAAGTTACTGCATCTGAAACTCCTGAGATGAGCTCTTGACTCTCTATACTGATGCTTGCATTGCTGTCTCAATGGCAGTATGGTCTACTGCTTGGAGAAGCAAATTGTTTAGGATGACAAGATATTTGTTGTCTACTTACCGGTTTGTGATTTTCTCTAGTAATGGCAAGATTTTTCCTTTACATTGAATAGTTTGCCAGGATGGATTCCTGATATTTCCTATTTAAAAATCTATATAAAGTTTCTGAGAATAAAATTTTGAAGTGGGGGTTTGTGCTGAGTGCCATGAAAGTGATTGCACTGAAAATTTTTCTTATCAAAACAATTAGGCCTAGATCTTCAGGTCCTTAAAACTACAGATTCCTGCCCTGGCTGGTTTGGCTCAGTGGATAGAGTGTCGGCCTGTGGACTGAAGGGTCCCAGGTTCAATTTCAGTTAAGGGCATGTACCTTGGTTGTGTGCACATTTCCAGTAGCGGGGCATGCAGGAGGCAGCTGATCAATGTTTCTCCCTCATCAATGTTTCTACCTCTCTATCCCTCTCCATTCCTCTTTGTTAAAAATCAATAAAATATATTTTTTAAAAACCCTATAGAATCCTTATAAGTCTGATTAAAGAATTCACTCTGAGGAGGACTTAAGATTCCTAAACAAAACGAAATTTAGAAATGCAGAGGAAAGGGACATATGCTCTGAGAAGACATTTTAGGACCCATTTCACTTTAAGTTTGTGGTGACTTAAACGATAAATGAAATGTTTTCTGTATCTGGGACAGTAATAAAGTGCTTTCTTAAGTTTATAAGTTAAGAAATAACAATGTTTATAAGCTCTATGCTTAACAATGAATGGCATTTGTCTGCTTTTAGGTAGCATAACATTTTGGTACTTTCTACTTAATAGATAAAGCGTGGTTTATTATTTGTGGTCATTTTGCTTGACCATGAGGCCACAGTCCATCCAAGTGCCCATTAGTGTAATGCTATTTTAGTCCACAGTAGCAGGCAGTTAGTTACTCTACCTTACTCCTGAAAATTGTGTTGCCTGATATTCTCTGTAGCAAACTCTACTGTTCTTCACAAAGACTTTCAATGACAGGAGAAAGGTTTACATTTTCTCTCTGAACCTGTTCACCTGCCGTGTGGCAGGAGACTCTTTGCCCAATGGCATGTGAGCAGAAATAGCTGGCATTTCCTGTAAGCCGGTATGTGGTTGGTGTGTTCCTTTTTCTCCTTTCACAGCCACTAGTGATGTCTCAGAGAGATGGAAAGAAAGAGGCAGCCAACTTACAACTTATTCTGTACATGTAGCGTGAATGAAAAATTAAGCTTTATGTCTGTAAGCCACCTAAATGTTGCCTTCTTTGTGAAATACGATAACCTAGCCGATCTTGACAGTTAGGTCTAAGAAGTCACCTTATTTTTAAAAAAATATTTTATTGTTTTTACAGAGAGGGATAAAGAGTTAGAAACATCCATGAGAGAGAATCATCAACCAGCTGCCTCTTGCACACCCCCTACTGGGAATGTGCCTGCAACCAAGGTACATGCCCTTGCACTGGAATAGAACCTGGGACCTTTCAATCCACAGGCCGACGCTCAATCCACTGAGCCAAACTGGTTTCGGTTAAAAAGCCACCTTTATACTAGATGTTCAAATTACAAAAGACCGGCGAATTAACTTTCAGTCAGTCAGTCTCCGGAATTCGAGAGGGATAAAATATATAATTTTTATTCTTCTGTTTTCCAAAACTCTTTCTTGGAATGTGAAACTTTGAACATCAGAGGTGCTTGGGATAAGGCACCAGCTTTGCATCCAGAGCCAATGTGGGGCTTTGAGGTCAGGCTAGGGCAGCCGTGGGCAAACTTTTTGACTCGAGGGCCACAATGGGTTCTTAAACTGGACCAGAGGGCCGGAACAAAAGCATGGATGGAGTGTTTGTGTGAACTAATATAAACTCAAAGTAAACATCATTACATAAAAGGGTACAGCCCACTCTTTCGGCTCCACGCGAGCCGGACAGAACAGCCAAACGGGCCGTAGTTTACCCACGGCTGGGCTAGGGCCTCCCTTTCCTGCCTGTGAGCATGACACAGGCGGAGGTAGTTCAGTTGGTTCCACGCTGGTGGAGAGGTAGCCAAATTTATGAAAGTGCTACCCACGCTGGAATGGGGATATACCATTTGATTTTGTACATTTCTTTAGTTTCCATTAATGAGTTTATATTTCAGGTTGACCACCTTAGAGTAACAAACATAAAGGACAGAAAAAAACAGCTGTGCTTTTCTTGTTAATAATTGTATTAGAGTTGCCAATTCCTACTTGTCTTTCGTCAAGGCATTTGCTGAGAAGTTACTAAAGGCATGCTTCTCTAACCACACTGTCCTATCGAATTGCAATAGCATTAGTGTGGTGCATAATAAAAATGCATATTTATACAGATATATTATTTTTGTTCACAAACTTCCCATGTTGGTGAATTGTTTCTCATATATACTTGCTTCATATTTTAAGCATTTTACTTATATTGCACATCTTCTATGCATTTCTTCAGTTAGTCAAGGGTCATTGTATTTGTCTTATAACTAACGTTCCTCTTCCACCACTCAAAAATAACTCTAAAAATTAGGTGCCTTTTTTTAAAAAGCATGCGTCTCGGTTGCAACATTTCAAAAACAATCTCCAAAATATCTGCAAGAAATATTGAGTTTCCTATTAAATGTATCAGTTGCCTTCGAATCCTTCATCATTTCAAAAGCCAGATTCTATAATAAACAACGTGTCTTGGGGAAATTAGGATAAATCTGTTCTTACATTCTGGGGATAAAGAGAAAAAAGAAAATTATGCCAAAGAACAGCATGCTACAAACAATATTCCAAAACTCTGCTGCTGCCACATTCTTCTAGATCCGTGTATGTGCTAAGGCCTCCGTGTTGGCTGAGGCCCAGCCCATGTGGGTGCTGTCGCAAGCCTTGCATTCAGGAGCAACCGTGCATATGGGTGTGGGCTGTTCTTTCTGGTAGCAGAACCAGACTGACCCACCACAACACGCCGAGAAGCCTCCTGTCTGGAGACGTCTGTCTGTGGGGAGATTCCAGCTGGTCTATTTGCTATACATTGCCTGTGCTCATGTAAACAATGAAAATATTGAGGGAAATGCCCATGGAGTCTGACTAGCAAGCAAGGGCTGACTTGGCTACTCTACAAGGACAAAATGATGGAGGCAAAAGAGAGTAGGAAGAAGGGTGTGAGTAAGGTGGGTGGCTGCGAGGGAAATGGGAAAGCAGGGGGTGGGGAGTTGCAGGGGAGAAAATAGGAGCGGGTGATAGCTAAAAGTGCAGGGGGTGCTCTGTTCCTGAGAAAATATAATTGGTCAGAAGCAAATGGCAGTAATTACCCATTAGGCCTAACTACTAAAATATATCCTTGCAATCAGGGCAAGGATATTATTTTAGTAGTTGGGCTTAATTAGGAATTGGTGTTATTTACTTTTCCAATTAGGGATTTGAAGTCAGTATACGAACTCCGTGTATGAAATGAAAGATAGGCACGGCACTGAAAGTGACTACACAATGAATAGATCATCATCTTCTCCTCTCCGCTCATAGCGGTCTAGGGCCAGAACAGTAACAACTCAAAGGCAGGCCTCATTTACAAAATGTCCACAATTCTCAAATTCTCCCCCGCCAGTTCAGGAAGTTCAAGGGAAGATTTTTATATGCTCTCAAACATCATTTTTTTTTTTTGCTCCAACAAACATGATCTTCATGAATCTATGCCTTCCATTTCTTATCCTAATATTATAAGAATTATAAGAATTTTAAGAAAACTTCTTGCAAAGAAACCTATTATTCCTGAAGTAGCATTCCTGGGCTGTCTCGGCCATTTCCTTCTCACTGCGTGCTCTGGTGTATCCTAACTGGACCAATGTGGACCGGGGGCAAGGCGATAGGATAAAAGGATGTGTAAAACTATCACCTTTCAGATACACTACACAGCAGCTCCTGTGAAGCCTGGATGCCCTTCTATGAAATTAAAATTATTAAGGTGCCTTCAGACCTAAGCATATTAATGAAACATTGAACAACATTTTGACCCCAACTTCTAGAAGATTCTATGTCAGGGCCCATGTGTTCAGAAACCTCTGAGCCAATATCACGACTCCTCCTCCTAGCTTTAAAAGTGGCTTCACTTAAAAACCTTAGATGAAGTCTGGCAGTTGTCAGTTCATTCCTGTTGATCATTAACACCACATTAACGATGGGCACTCGCCATGTGTTAGCAGTGACTCCATTTCTTTTCCCATTATGTAAGGCAGTGTTTCCCAAACTTCTGACATATGTGTACACCTTCTATAATTTTCATAACGCTGAGTACCCCTCTTCAAAAAAAATGGGTGTATTTTAATAACAATCAAATATATTTATTTTTTCTTTTTTTGGTACATACACAAAATAATAAGCAAAAAATAAAATTATTCATAATAAAATATAAATAAAAGCTATATTATAAGTAAATTTATTTGCACACTGGACCATCTCACGCCTCCCAAGACTGTCTTGACTTGACTCATGAGAACATAGAATTAGGCGCAGCTAAGCACAGTGCAGTGCATATCCCCACCAAACTCCGGTGCAACACGTACCCCCACCAAACTCTTCCCGTACCCTTGGGGGTAGGTGTACCACACTTTGGGAAACACTGATGTAAGGCCTGCAACAGAGGTAGGAAAAGGAAGGAGTGTGAATTCAGCACGTGTTAATTGTGCATGCAGTGAATTCCAACCATGGTGACAGGGATTTAGAATAACTGAAATTTCTGTAAGTTTCCATTAAAAATTCTGGATATAGGGAAAAGTGACCTTACCAACCCTACTTCTTTGAGTTAAAACTGACTTTAATGGAAGATAAACACTAAAGTGTAGAGCTCAATGAAACTGTAAAATATCTTAAAATAACACATGAGAGAGGAGCCAATATAACTTTGAAACTGATTGATTCCTTTTTTTATTTTGTCACATATTTGCACACTCAAAAGCTAATTATTATTCTATGCCACATTGGCATTTTAGACTCTGTAGGTTTTGGGTAACACATCCTACTATAGTAAAAAAAAATAGCAAATCTGTTTTTAATGGGAAAATATAATATATTTTAAATCATAGTTACATAATTTTAATGCTGTAAGAGATGGTAGAGATCACATAGTCCTACTTTTCCCTACCTCCACACATATACCAAAAAGACAACACTTTTTTTGTTAATGTCCATATGTGTATGTATCACTTTATGTGTGAAGATTGACCTGTGGGGAAAGTAAATATATCTGTAAGTGGCTAATATGGTGGTTGCAGGTAAAGAAAATTTTATGCTGATGGCAACATTTTGCTTATTGAAACATTTTTCAGACATTGTCTTTGGTTCTTGGCACATGTTTTATAATTTGAATAATAACTAAAATGTTATGATATTTTATACTTATACATTTATAACTGTAGTTATTGAAACACAGTCTGGAATCTCAGACATTTAATGTTCAGTTAAATCATAAGTATTTCCTATCTAAAATGATCTGGGGAAAAAAGTGTTTTAAAACATACTTAGAGAACTACAAAAATGAGAATTTAGGGCAATAAAATATATCAGTGACTAAATCCATTGTAAGCAAGCTTTTCATTATATGAACATTTACCCAATTCCCAAATCAGACATTTTCCCCCTTGTTTTTTGAAGACTGTAAGAGATTCTGAAATCAGATTCCAAATTTTGGTTGCTCTCACATTTTCTCATGGGAGACATTAGTGCTCACATATACTTTCTCATTATTCTTTCACTTTTCAAAGTTTTGAAGTGTGTGTGTGTGTGTGTGTGTCCTACTCTCCCCACCTTCCTCTCTCAAATTAATAATTGATTAAAGAAAAAAAGAGGCCTGGCTGGAGTGGCTCAGTGGTTGAGCATAGACCTATGAACCAGGAGGTCAGGGTTCAGTTCCTGGTCGGAGCACATGCCCAAGTTGCGGGCTCAATCCCTTTAGTGGGAGTTCAGAACGCATCTGATCAATGATTCTCATCATTGAACTTTCTATCGCTTTCTCCCTCTCCCTTCTGTTCTGAAATTACATATATATCTGTTAGTTTTTTTAAGGAACAGGGAAAACTTAGGAAACAATAAAGCTTCACATATTAGCATAGTGACAATATGAAAATGTAAAAACCTCCTGAATATGGTGCCCAATTCCAAAGAAAGAATGTAAAGCAAGATACTATAACATTGTTTGGGGAGCTACTGAGCAAGCAGGCAGTAGGTGACCTCATAGGTAGTTACTTTCTACCACAAATCCTGGAGTGAAAGTGCAACTATGCACCCAATAATTTGAATCTTTCTAAAAATCGTTCTTAAGTAAAACTTGTAAAATATATTTTTATTAATTTCAGAGACGAAGGGAGAGAGAGATAGAAACATCAATGATGAGAGAAAATCATTGATTGGCTGACTTCTGTACACCCAAAACCGGGATTTGTGCCTGTAACCTGCGCATGTGCCCTGACCAGGAATTGAATAGTGACCTCCTGTTTCTTAAGTTAACCACTGAGCCACGTCACTTGGCAGTAACATTTTAAAATAATTCTAGATGCTAACACTATCTGTGGGTGCAATGAGATATTACTAGTATGTAGATATATTTTTGTACACACATATACTTTCCTAAAATATGAATAGATGAGAGAGAAATAAAGAAAATTAAATTAAAACCACTTACTAGTAACTACTGAGTGATAGTATGTCTTTTTTATAGCATGTCTTTTCAAACCATGAGAAATGCTCTTAGCCAGTGGAGCTATCCTCAGCATTTGTATTCAGAGTTTCATTCAATGAAAACCTGTTCTCCAAGCCATATAGCCTGAAGATCCACCATTAAGCTATGCTAACCAGAACAGTAAGATCCTAAATCATCCATAAAACCAGCACTCCAACCTTGTTTTCATTACAATAATATGATAAACCAGAGATCCCACAATGTTTGATATGAATATATTAGCTATGAGTATAAAGCAGTCACTCCAAATCCATAAACTACATGTGACATCAGT
Organism: Vespertilio murinus; assembly: GCA_963924515.1. NCBI lineage: Eukaryota > Metazoa > Chordata > Mammalia > Chiroptera > Vespertilionidae > Vespertilio > Vespertilio murinus. The sequence continues at coordinate 17,037,387 of OZ004712.1, forward strand.
TTCATGTCCTTACTGTATTGTCACATCCGTAATGAAATTGCCAGCCATAGCTGGTTTGGCTCAGTGGATAGACCATTGGCCTGCAGACTGAAGGGTCCTGGGCTCGATTCCAGTCAAGGGCACGAACCTCAGTTGCAGGCTCCAGACCCTGGTCAGAGGCATGTGGGAGGCAACCAATTGATTTGTCTCTCTCACATTGGTGTTTCTCTGTCTCTCACTCTCCCTTCCACTCTCTTTAAAAATCAATGGGAAAAATATCCTTGGGTGAAGATGAAAAGAAAAGAGATTGCCAAACACATCATTACATGTCCTATTGAGAAAAATTGTGGCCCTTTCTGTTAACTTAGAACTAATACAAGACAAACTTTTGGGGTTACATTATTAGGTATTCTGGTTCTGCTGTGCCATATAGCCTAACTATTATCAGAAATCTCCTTTCACTAACTGTGCTATCTGCCCCCCAAAATAGGCACCTTCTCCTCAATATTATAACTCCAAACTGTATATCTTTCTTTGCCTTTTCAGTCTTAGCTTTTTCAGAAGGGATTTGCCATTGGAATAGTGTCTTTTATTTAAGGATGCTAGAGCAATAGCCATTCCTGCAAGAGAGGTAAAATCATTACACAGTGAGAACTCCACAATGGGTACCACAGACATTTTCTGGTCCTTCTAGAATTTATTTTGTTATATGGAGACAATAATGGGCATAGAGAAAATGTTTTCAGTCATTGGATGACATCTGGTTCAAACAACAAAAGTAGAATGACAATAAACCTAGTTAAGGAGTTTCTATTGCTATGACAGATAATAGTAACCATTGTAAATAATGCAATCATCAAATAAATGTGTGCAAAGCTTCTTCAAAGACATAGGTTTCAAAAGAAAAATGATTGGGAAATAAGTTTTTATGATCTAAATCTTTAAAGTTCTTTCATAGTATGGTTATCTAAAGTTAATTAGAAAACACAAAAGTAATTTTTATCACATGATATTTTTCTTTCATCTTATAGTTTATGTATAAGTGCATGGTAAGAGTTATCCCTGGCACTTAAATAGAATTTGTTCCGAATTAAACATCTGTAGCACTGAGAATATGTGAAAAAAATGCCTTGTCAACCTGATTGGGACACTGAGACATTACTTTCACCTCTGTCTTCTCTATTTCTTTAAGTTGGCAACCATTAATGTATCTAATTCTCCAAATAAAACATAATATCACGTGTCATTATGAGAGATAATATGTAGATGGCATGATTAATTAGCAAGTTATTTGGTTTTTAGTCTCATTGTTGCCATTTAAGTTAAATTAAATCACATATGTACTGTATGCAGACTTACTTGTTTTAAATCTGAATATCAAGGAAAATAGAGGGCAAAAAATATATGTAACTATATTGCTAACACCCTGAACAAAAATGGTGGTATCATGAACTTCCAATAACTAAAATTGGCAAGAGCTTAAGAATGTCTCTTTTGTTTTCTTTATCTTCATTAGCATAATGTAGGAGTTTTGCTCTAAATAAGAAGCATACTATTGTTAGATTCTGGAAAATCATAGTTTATCCTCACCTCCACTATCACCGCTACCAGTACTACCACCACCACCACTTCCACCTCCACCACCACCACCACCTCCACTTCTACCACCACCACTACCACCATCATGCCCACCATCACCTCCACCAGCACTACCACCACCACCACCACCACCATCACTACCACCACCACCACCATCACCACCACCATCACCACCATGCCCACCATCATCTCCATCAGCACTACCACCACCACCACCACCAACAATAACCACCTCACCACCCTCAAATTCCCTAAGCACCTGCACACACACAAAAGAATACTGGTGCAACCAATTTATTGCGAGCTATTTTTTCCCCCTTAAAAGTCCCAACTAACGCATTTGTGTTTGGGCCTTTAAGCCAGGAATATCTTGTCTGCAGTGCTCTCTTTCAAAGCACGCAGGCCCTGCGCTCTGCCATTATTTTAGGATGGTTACGTTTTCCCTTTACATGATGCCCATCAAAGGCATCATTGTCTGCCTGGGATCCTCAATTCGGTTGCTTTTAGCCCCTGATAAATTAGTAATGGAGCAGAATGGGAGGCTTTGCGGCTTCTGCACCCTGTTATTAAATTGTGGTTTGGTGCTAAAATGTATACACACCGCAGCCTCTGTAATGGCAGGTAACGGTGTGACTAATCGGACCAGACTCAATAGAATCACAGAGCTACAAGGATCATCAATTCTTTGGTTTGGTCATCTTGTGATGACTTCCTTTTTCAAAGGCGACTAAGGTCTTAGAACTTAAAAGGCTTGCACAAGAACATAAAAACAGAAAGCAACGTAGCTTGGACCACGGCGTATTCTGTTTCACATAGTCTCTCTCTTTGAATCAACCTTCTGATGTCTATTAAATATTAAAGAAAATGAATTTGAATTTGGCCACAGACTATTTTGAACAAAGGTCTGCGTCTCATAAAATAGTTTTAAATAATTCGTGGCAGCTTTAAAAAAAATTGATCAGTCATCAATTCCTAAATTATTGCTTACTCGTAAGAGAGCCTGTGTTCCTACAGGGCTTTATTCTTTTCAAAACTTGTAGTATTTTACTTATAATTAAATAGTTGCCACCTATTTGAAGAAGTTCCAGGAAGTCTTATCTATGTAGTTGATTTTAAGATTTATTTTGGATCCAAGTCATGTTAATTCTCAGGAGTGAAAACAGAATTCCCTTCACCAATAAAACAAAGAAGGCAAGTGGAGTGCATCTAAATAGGAACTTCCTAAATCCATGAATGCCAATCCAGAGCTGGTTGTTGGCAGCTTTGCACTGTTTCCAACCCACCTAACACTTGAACCTGGATGCTGCTATACTGCCAGCATACGACGTTGCACTTTTGAGAGGACATTTTTGTTTTCTGTGAGACTCAGAGGTAGAATTGGAGAAATGGTGAATTCCAAGAAAGCCCTAAAAAATATAGTCTTCAGAGATGTACTCTATGGCCCTCAGGTGCGAAATGTGTGCTAGTTAGATTATCACCTCTCATTCAAGGCCAAATAAACCAAGTTCAGTGGGTTGTTGGAAAGCGAGCCAGGCACTGGTGATTTTAAAAATATGTCCAGCAATTCTTTGATAGTGCTCTCATTTAGAGGTGGAGCCCGCTTTCCTTCCTGTAGAGCGTGTCATGGACTCGGCGGCTCACTTTTAATGGATAAAATAATGGTGGAACATGTTTGCAGAGAATAGGTCATAAAAGCCCTTGCAGTATCCTCTTTCCCCTCTGTTCCCTCACTCTCTTGAGGGCACACAAGTAGCCCCATGTTGAGATCTGCAGAGCGAGAAACTAAGGCCTTTGCTAACACCAGTGAGAAGCTGAGGCCTCCAGCCAACAGCCATGTGAGCGAGCCATCGCAAAAGCCCTCAGGCCCAGGTAAGCCTTCAAATGCTTAGTGACCACTTCTGAGAGACTCTAACCCAGATTCACCCGGTTAAGGCACTCCCAAATTTCTCACCTACCAAAAGTGGGATACCATATATAGTATGTTTTGTTGTTTTAAGCTGCTGAATTTAAAGGTAGTTTCTATCCCATAATAGATCACTAATGCACTGCCCTTATTCCTACAGTGACACTGTCAAAGTGAAAGTTACTTCCCAATGTTCTGATATTCAAATTATTTTTCATAACCTCTTTCTTATCAGAATTGAAACAAAATAATATTCTCAACATGTTCTAAATATGTTATGGTTTCTAGGGGTTAAATGAATTATATAACTAACAAAGATTAACATATTTTTCTTAAAGGAGTAGCAAAATTGACTTTCTTCAAAACTGATTAGGAATCCTAGGAATCCTCAAATATACTGCATCCTCTAACGTATTTCTTTCACCCACTTTTTAAATTGTACTAGTTTCAATTTTAAATTTTATAAGAAATGAAATAGAAGAAGAATTTCTTATGTGTTTTACCTTGTTATTCTGAGAATTTCTTGTGCTGAATTCTAAATGAATTGCCTTGCATATGTTTGAAATATCTGAGTATTTATGTACATATATATATGGATACTGAAATGCATATGTTGTTTTTCATTCCATTTTTGTTTTATTTATTTATTGCTGTTGTAGTTTAATTTTTACCCAAAAGCAGCTGCCTGTGGGTGGTGGGTGAATTTGCTGCTTGTTTCCTAGAATCTTTATTAAATGTCTTTAAAGCACTTTATAATCTGTTGGTGCAAGATAAGTATTTGGAGAGAGAGAGGGGGAGAGAGAGAAGGAGAGGGAGAGGGAGAGGGAGAGGGAGAGGGAGAGGGAGAGGGAGAGGGAGAGGGGGAGAGAGAGAGAGAGAGAGAGAGAGAGAGAGAGAATGTTTAAGATATATGTTTTAAATTGACTAGTCAGTTATCTTAAATGGTTAGATCAGTGGTCTAGAAGCTAACAGACTTGCCTTATCTCCAAAACAAATATAAAAATCACGTGATATGTGGTTGGGAACCCTGATTATTTCCCCCCAAGACGGAGTAGTACCAATATTCCCATATACCTTGTGAGTCAACTTTCTGATATTTAGATACTTGTCCTGTTGTAGCCTAGTCAGTAGAATGGTTCAGAAATACTTTGATGAAAGTGAATCACAAAGTGAGTGTCAGCCCAGAGAGTCAGTCACACTGTTTATCCTATATTCTGGTTATCCATTGTATAACAAATCACACAAAGCATCCTGGCTTAAAACCGCTATGCAAACAATGATTGCAGCGCATGGTTCAGTGGGTCAGTCGTTGGTGAATAGTTCTTCTGCTCCGTGTGGCATGGCTGGGGTCACTTGGTGGTGTTCAGCTTGGCGCCTTCTCCTGGAGGGCTGGAAGGCTGGTTTGGTCTGGATCCATCCACTTCTCTGTGTAGACCCATGAGACAGGAAGCGGAAGCTGCTAGTCTCCCCTAAATGGCATTATCACTTTTGCCATTGTCTTCTCATTAAGATAGAACTTTCTAAGATATGATAGGAAAAGCATCAAAGAATTTGTGGCATCTTTTTTAAAAATATACTTTTATTTATTTTTTGCAGGGAGGAAGAGGGAGGAATAGAGAGTTAGAAACATCAGTGAGAGAGAAACATCGATCAGCTGCCTTTTACACACCGCACTGGGGATGTGCCCACAACCAAGGTACATGCCCTTGACCAGAATCGAACCTGGGACCTTTCAGTCCCCATGCCGACACTCTATCCACTGAGCCAAACCAGTTTCTGCTGTGGCATCTTTAATTTGGCACCCTGGAAAAGACACACAAAGACACACACTGATACACAGATATCTTTTTTATATCACAGGCATCTCTAGAGGGAAACTAAGTCATTAGTCATCTATATTTCAAATGAAACTGTGTCAATATATAAGGTAACATTCATATGACAAGTAAACTAAAACAAAAACATGTTTGGTTATACTGAAACCTGGCATCTTGCTTGCTCTTAATTTTAATGCCAGTGATGATCAAGATCAAGGAAATTGATTGGACAATGGTCATTTTAAATTACCAGGTTTGATTAAAATAAGCAACATTGTCCATTTAGTTAAACCAATATATTTTTCTTTGTGTATTGAAAAGCAACTGAACCATTAAAATAATCAGAGGGTAACAATATAGAAGGATATAAATTGATATAGTGAAACATTGTCATTTCATGTAGAGCTTTGTTGGATAAATAATAGTGGATATATTTTGGTACATTGGTATTTAGAGTCTCAATAGAAATACTTAAAAGGTCATACACACAAAAGCTTCTTTACCTGCAGCAGCAAATGACATCATCTCTAGCCTTTATAGCTACAAACATTTTTCAAAGACGGCAATTTGTGGATGCTCTTCTAAGAATTAGTCGATACATTAGATTTCTTCAAAATATACAGCTGCAGCAGTAAGCCACATATATTTTATTGGGCCTTGATAATTTTCTCTGAGTTCTAGGATCTATGGATTTTTAAGATATTTGGCTGGAACTCAAAATGGAAAAAAAAACACTTTAAGAAATAGAAAAGCATTTCATTCTTCAAAAATGCTAAAAATATATGATGCAAAATGCCATAGTTTGGCTGTAATAGCAAAATTCTTAGAATCAATCCGTCAAAAATAGCTGTGTTATTTAGGCGCAATTTGAAGGCATACAAACTCAAAACAGTATTTTAAAGCCATCTACAAGAACTCGATGGCTTCTCTACACAGAAGTAGCTATTTGCCTTTTAAAAATAACAATTGACTGAGCACAGAGAATAGATCCCTATAAAAAAGGTTGCCTTGTATGTAGTACTCACATATACTTAATAGCATTTATCTATTTAGTCTGTACTAAGGGCAAGAAGGTACTACAACAACAACCCAAACTGCCCTATTTTACCGCCATTTCTATGTATTCTCACAATAAAAGCAAGAAGCGAACTAAAAGTCACATACATACCACAAACTGGGAGATGGCTCCGTGTAATTTTACCTTGCCTGAATGAAAATTGTATTTGGGAAAAAAAGCATGAAAGTTCTTGGCCCCATCATTGATTTATTTTTTAGTAATTTATTAATTCAGAATAAAATTATAAAGAGCTTACTATTTTCAACCCTACAATGAAGAGAAATAGCTATAGTGTCTGTCTTTAACATACTGAGAATCTAAGGGGAAAGATAGACATACGCACACTGGAAAAACAAAATTTCTGGTACAAGGAAGGGGTACTTCAGTCTTGAAAAGGTGGGGAGAGGTTTTTTAAAAGAAGTGCAAAAAGGACATGTGGGGTTTAGCATAGCCCAAGAAGGATGTAGAAGGCATAATAAAAGGGAAAAAATATGAAAATATCAGGAGATTAGGAAAAATACATTAGTTGGAGCAATTAGCACAGTATTGTGGAGGATATCGGAGGAGTGGGGATGTTGAAGTGATCATCTGAATTGATCTTACTAAGCAAAACAAAACAAAAAAACTGAACAGAGAATGCAGCAGAAAAGTTAGCATTCTAAACATAGAGAAATCCTCCTGAAGCCAAAAGTTTATGCTAATCATTAGGACCAGACAAGTAAGTACAAACCAGATCACAAAGCCCACAGTATGAAAACTTAAAAAAGATAAATAAATCAATGCTTAGTAGAGTGTCATTAAAGGTTTTTGTTTGTTTGTTTTAATCTGACTTGATCAGATTCAATTTTGAAATGATCTGTGTCTGACTCAGAAAAACTGAATTGGAAGCAGGAAGATCAGTAGGCTGTTACAGAAATCTAAGCAGAGGGTAAAAACTGAAAAAGGAAGCCTTTCCCAGTTGCCACTGTCTCCTCACAATCTAGATCCTGCCCAGCCTCCATCACAATGCTAATGTCACGTGTTTTGGGTTTATGTTACAGCTGAGCCTTATGTGTGGTAAAGTTTTGGTGTTAAGTTAGTTATTGCTGTATGGAAAAACCATTCCAAACTTGACTGGCTTAAAACAACAATGACCGTTCTCTCTCATGATTCTGTGCATGTACTGGGCTCAGCATGGCGGTTTGCTGCTCCAGAGATGTCAGCTGGGCTGTGAGCATCTGGGCGCACAAACGGACTGACACACCCGGGTGGCTCACTCACAGGGACATGTGAACGGTGGGGCCTATCTTTTCATGCAATCTCAGACTCCAGTCCTCCACCTGACCGCTCTAAACGTCACTCCAGGAAAATAGCCACAATTCTTACACGGTGACCCGGGGTTCCAAAAAATGCCAAAGCAGCAGCTTCTTGGCCTTCTTAAAGGTTTAAGTCCCACTCATTGATGTTCTCTATCACTCATGAAAGTTGAGCCTAGACGACTCTGGAGTGAGAGCTTTAATTATGATCAGGACTTAGGAGTTCTGTCTAGAAACAGCAAATGGGTCATTTCTGGATGCCTCTCAATCAGGTGACTGAGGTCTCTAAAAGCAGGTGTTTTCCTTTTCCTTTGGGTTTCTTTTGTGTTAATTAATTAATTTATTGTTAATCCCCACTCTTAGGATATTTTCTATTGGTTTTTAGGGAGAGTGGAGAGAGGGAAAGACAGAGAGAGAAACGTCGATGTGAGAGAGACACACATCGATTGGTTCCCTCCAGTAAGAGCCCCAAACTGGGCCTGAAAGCAAGGTACATGTGCAGGGTGATGCCCTATCCACTGTGCCGAACCAGCTCGGGCTCTCTTTGGCTTTATTTAACGTAGAAATCAAGCACAGGCCGAGAGTGTGTGGTATTGGCTATTTCAGAAAAATGTATTTATTTTTTCCCTGTTATAAAGGATGTATTTGTAAAACCCAGTTCTTTTTTTTCAATCTTTAATTTCTTTATTGATTAAGGTATTACATATGTGTGCTCATCCCCCACCCCATTAGATCCTCAAACCTCCCATCCCCCACTCATGCCCTCACCCTCCTGGTGTCTATCTCCATTGGTTAGGCTTATATGAATGCATACAAGTCCTTTGGTTGATCTCTCCCCTTATCCCCACCCTTCCCTACTTTCCCTCTAGAAATTTCTTACAAAATGTGTATGAACTAAAAAAAATATTGAATTTTTTTAATGGCTTCCTCCTTCACCTGGATGTAAGATAGGATATCACACAATGAAGAACATAATAGTCATAACACTATCTGTTCTGAAGGGTGGCAAACTCACTCACAGTTTACTCAGGTATGTAGAAAACATTTAAGTTTATTTTATCAATAATTAATTGAGTCTAATTTACCACCATCTGCTTTATAGCAGGGGAGAAAAACAAAGTATAGTCTTATCTATTTTAAAATGTGCTTGATAAAACAATGAATCTCTTGACATAATGCTCAGTCATTCTAACACTGTGAACAGCAAACTGCAGCTCGCGAGCCACATGCAGCTCTTTGGCCCCTTGAGTGTGGCTCTTCCACAAAATACCACAGCCTAGGCAAGTCTATTTTGAAGAAGTGGCATTAGAAGAATTTTAAGTTTAAAACATTTGGCTCTAAAAAGAAATTTCAATCATCTTACTGTTGATATTTGGCTCTCTTAACTAATAAGTTTGCCGACCACTGACCTAAACCATCTCATGACGGGAAGGGAAAATTTGAGTTGTTGAATCAAATTATAATGTTTATTTTCACCCCTAATTTAATCAAGTTAATCACTGAAAAATCAAATGTATCCACTTAACTCTACATGTTCTTGAACAGATATGAACAAAACTTTTATTCCCTCATCCATTATCACAGGGTATATATTATTTAAAGTTTACAGATGGAGAATATTATATTTGCCCTGGAATGATTCAAGCTAGCACTTAGGTATTTATGCATACACATGTGGGATAACTATCCACATGTTATTAAAACTATTGCTTAAAAAGCTCAAATACAACCTAAGCACTGATTGTTTTATTTCTATGATACCAAAATATTTATATTTGACTTTTTTGCTGAAATGACAAATTTCTGCCACTGTAATGTTTGTCTATATTATTTTGGCAAACATGGAATAAGACAGGGAAAATAGTTGCCTGTATAATGTCAGGCAGTTAAAATATGACTAAAAGCATCAAGCAATTGGCCAGTTCATTTAGTTAATGATCTTAAGCCTACATTTATAAATACAGCCATTCTGAAGAGGCTTTGCCATTTATTGGCTAATTTGACCACGTAACCCACTACCAGCATTCAGTGAGTAAGGTCCCAGGCTAGTTTTTGAAAATGGTTTTCTTGACTTTCTGATTGCATTAAGTATCTAATTGGCAATATTACCCTTTCTACTGTGTAGACAAAATCTTAATGAGCAATAAATTATCTCTTTCTGTGGGCTTAAAGCAAGTTTTAATCTTAACCTTACCAAGTTGAATGTTAACATTTTAGTTAGTAGCAAGGTTCACTGGAAACGAAATGTTACTGTAATTCCATGGTATTAAGTAGCCACATTTAGGCCAAAGATTTGCTAAAATTAAGGCCTAGTTACCTGACCTTTAATAAACTGAAGTCTCACTCTTAATTATATTGGTTGAGTATTCCTAACGAAACTGATGTCACAAGGACTATAAGCTAGGGAAGCTGCCTTATATTATTCATTATGACAATGCCTATTGGATTAATGCTGACAAACGTCTAAGAATTCTTATACAAGCTTGGATATCAACGCAAAGCTTCATCTAGCGATGAGCCCATTGGCACTTGTTTCTGGGTGACCATCAGCAGTGTTTAATTTTAAACTCGCTAGCACAACACAGTAACTGGAGAGCAATTTGTTTCACTTGTTTTCTTAGTCAAATTGTGATGGAAAACTGTTCACCTGGGAAAATCCAAATTCAGATCATAAACATAATGCTGCTTATAGGGAATACTAATGATACAATTTATGCATTTTAATTTCTGTTTGGAAGTCAGCAAGTGCGCATTCTATAAATGTAAACCATCTGTTGGCACCTCCTGAAAGACTAGATTTCAGTCCATCCCAACACGAATTATTTAATTTGATGGAGTTCTTTCCTACGCAAATTTAAGGGGTGTGTGTGTGTGTGTGTGTGTACGTTTTAATCTGCTTTTAATCTGCAATAAAGTTTTGAAGTCAGGACCCGCATAACTAAAAACCTAGAAGACAGAAAAGCTTAACAATTTGAAGTATGTTTATTTTACATCATAAGATGCTTGTAAAATTAAGAAATGCCATTTAACATTAGATCAAAGGTGAAAAGAGAAACGAGTGGAAATGCAATGAAAAGGTTCTGTAATTTAATTGCAATGACAACATGAGAAATTTTCCTATTAGGAAAAAAGAAGAACCCTTATCTAGCCACTGGCAATCCCTAATTGCCCATAATTATAAAACAACTCCAATGACAGTGAACATTTTAAACATACTCACTTCTCTAGATGAGCATCTACTATATTTCAAAATGCAAAAAAAAATTCTCATTGAAGTTCATTTAATAGACCTTGTTAATTGCCAGCATTGCATTTTTTAAAGAATACTTTTTATGGGCAAATACATAAAATGGCCCTTATATGTCAAATCTTATTGGACATAGTTACATTTTTCTCTTTTAAGTTTGTGTTTAACTCCTGTCTTCCTACAAAAAAAATCATTATGTAGAATAGAGACAGTCAATGCATATTTGTGAATCCAGGTTAAAAAAAAAAAGAGACAGGTGTCAGAGGGATTTTTTTAAACCACGTTCAGCAGGGAATTGTGTAGAGGTTTTGTGTTTTTAAATGTTATGCAGTACGTTAGTTGCATTACATCTATTGAACACGTTGCATAGACAAATACATCAGACATGTGCATTGTGAATCAGAGCAGGACATGAAGCAGGCTTTAAGAGTGAAAATTAGCCGAAACCGGTTTGGCTCAGCAGTAGAGCGTCGGTCTGCGGACTGAAAAGTCCCGGGTTCGATTCCTGTTGGGGGCATATGCATTGGTTGCGGGCACATCCCCAGTAGGGGGTGTGCAAGAGGCAGCTGGTCGATGTTTCTCTCTCATTGACGTTTCTTGCTCTCTATCCCTCTCCCTTCCTCTCTGTAAAATAACAATAAAATATATATTTTAAAAAAAGAATGAAAATTATATTGGTTTAAAATAAATGTTTCACAATAGAAATTGAGTCATTTAAAAACTGTAAATTTTCATGAAACTTTTTTTTTTTTAAGGAGCAGGCCCTATTTGAGGCAACACACCCACCCTAGAGCTATGATTTTTTTTTTCCTTACAAAGTCATTATTCCATTTTGTAACATGGGCAAATTAAATCAACTGTGCAAAGTTTGTTCCTCTTTGCACCAAAGACCAAGTTCCTGCGGTCCATAGACTTGATTGTGCGCGGGGATTTCCATAACACTTGTTGCCATTGGAGAGCCGCAGCCCCAGTTGCCCTCTCTGGGCTGTTCCCTCCCCTTCCTTTCACCCTCCGGCAATTTCTGTTCTCTTCCTTTCAGGCCAGTTGGAACTGATTAAATGTTCTTGGGTGATGCAAGGAAGCTATAGGACAAAGCGACAGAGAAGAGTCCTGTTGTATTTCACCCTAATTTCAGCTGTCTGTAAATTTTATCTGTGGTCTTTGAAAATGTATCTTTAGTTATTCCTCTAGGCAGCTAATCCAAAATATATTTGTAATAGTCAGACTATTAGTCATTCTTGACTGAGCAAAAAAAAAAAATCTTAATGCACCAACAGAAAGGATCTGTATTTCATTTCTCATCCAAAGTACTTTCCCCAAGCACAATTCTTCCTACTCCTGACACACACAAAGTCTTCTTATTCTGGGTGCCCATTAAAAACGAAGTGACTAGCCCATTACAAGCTAATACATTGAACAAATGGTACCACAAAATCCTATTGGTTTACAAAAAAAAAAAAAGTAAATGGTGGACAGGATTTCTATTTAGCCTTTTCATGGTTAAAAGGAAGATTTTTACTATTATATTTGTCTACTTTCACTCAACACAGCCCTTTGTCCACTTGCTTACCCTTACTCAGAAATACTTCCAAATAAGGAATTTCATTATTTTGTATTGACCTTATTTGAAAATCTGATTAGTAAATTCATTTAAAAATATATATATGTGTTTTTTTTAATGTGGAAATCCTGAGTACAGTTAGGCTCAGATTCCTTAAAGCCTAGACCAGTGGTGGCCAAACTATGGCCCTCGGGCTGCATAAGGCCCATTCTGCTGTTCTATCTGGCCTGCGGAGCAGAAAGAGCGGAGGGTTCTCTTGCTCTCCCCTCTGCTGCTTCACCAGCAGCCCAAGATGAGAGTGCCAGCATGGTCAGGTTGCTTTTGTTCCGGCCCTCCGGTCCAGTTTAAAAACCCATTGTTGCCCACCCCTGGCCTAGACCGAATGAGTCATTCTCATTATTTAATTAGAAGAGGGACATACAGAGAAATCAGGGAGAAGCTGTTTGCTCCTGTCCTTTGGTCACCCCTTCACTCACTCTTTTTTCTTAATGTTTGTCAAGAAAACACGTATTACCTTCAAAGAATATTTTATCAGTTTACCCTTTTTTAAATCTCTACTATGAATATCCTAATGAGACCATAATCCTCTCCCAAATGACCTATTGCAATAACATGCAATTTCTCTCCCAACATCCACTTTGACCATATTCTAGCCACCATCACCACAAAAAATAGAGTAATCTTTTAAAAGACATATAGCAGATCACTTCATTTTCCCACTTAAAAAAATTTAATCCTCACTTGACAATATTTTTCCATTGATTTTTTAGAGAGAGTGGCAGAGGGAGAAGCAGAGAGAAACATTGATGTGACAGAAACACATCGATTGGTTACCTCTTTCACACACCCAACCACGACCTGGGCGGGGAAGAACCTGCAGCTGAGGTACATCATGCCCTTGACTGTAATCAGACCTGGGACTCTTCAGTCCACAGACTATGTTCTATCCGCTGAACCAAACTGGCTAAAAACTTTTTATAAAATACAAACATTATGCCCAGCTGGCATGGCTCAGTGGTTGAGCATTGACCTATGAACCAGGAGGTCACAATTGGATTCCTGGTCAGGGCATGTGCTCAGGTTTCGAGCCATCCCCAGTAGGGGGTGTGCAGGAGCCAGTCAGCCAATGATTCTCTCTCATCTTTGATGTTTCTATCTCTCTCTTCCCCTTCCGAAGTCAGTAATAATATACAAAAATGTTGCGCTTCAAATAGCCATAATTTGGAAAATTTAAAACACCAAAAAATGTAATTAAGAAAATATTTAGCCAAAACCGGTTTGGCTCAGTGGTAGAGCGTCGGTCTGTGGACTGAAAGGTCCCAGGTTCGATTTCGGTCAAGGGCATGTACATTGGTTGCGGGCACATCCCCGGTGGGGAGTGTGCAAGAGGCGGCTGGTCGATGTTTCTCTCTCATCGACGTTTCTAGCTCTCTATCTCTCTCCCTTCCTCTCTGTGAAATATCAATAAAATATTTTTAAAAAAAATATTTAAATGGAGTTAAATATAAAATATAGATGAACTCTAGGAATGTCAGCTCAAGTGCTATTTAATGGGAAAATTACATAGCTATAATATAAGTACAGGAGTGGAGGTTGAAAATTAATGAGTTAAGAGATTAACTCTGAAAATTAGGAAAATAGAGTAAGTGCAAAAAACATAAAAGGGAAATAATGTAGAAGGTAATAGTAAAATGAATTTAATAGAAAATAAAAATCCAGTAGATACACAAATAAAACAAACGAATTCTCTGAAAGTCTAATGAAATGGACAAAGCTCTGCTAAGATATAAAAAGAATGATTGCTAAGGAATGAGGGGAGTCATAAGAAAACATTCTGATAAAGATGCTGGAATAAGAGCATTTCTGGAATACTGAGCTGTCCCACAGGCCTCTGAAAGGTCAAGAGAAGAGGGCCTAACATGCATGTGCCACATGTCCCACACATGTAGTAAGACCTGGGTGGTCTCTGCTGGCACAGGTTCAATGCGGTTGGACTACATGGTCTAAGCTTGAAGGCAGTTTACAGGTGAGTGAACGGACATGAGAAAGCATTAAAAAAAAAACAGTGCAATGAATTGCTAAAAGCTTAGCTGTGAAAGAAAGGAGACAAAAAGTGGGAAGGACAGTACAGTAAAGATGACTTTCTTCACAAACTGCAGGGATCATGGAGAGAAAGAGGTAACTGATGGGAGTGGGTATCCATAGTATTTCTGTGTGTGTGTGCAAGCCTTTGGCAAGGGCGTTCCTTATGTTGGTCTTGCTTTGCACTCTTACCTGCAACAGCATAAAGGTCTCCCTGTAACCTCTATATGCGCTTTCTGTTTAAGAGTTCTCTAAACATTTTTCAAGAAGTCTTTATACTTTTTTCTTTCTTCCCACTTAATCAGGGGCCAAGGGAGACCCTTTGAGTAGAGTGAAATGTCTTTAATTGAATTCTGTGACTTGGTCTTTATCATCATAAGAGTATACACATATTGGCTCTGCTGATTGCATTATGTGTAGTAGCAATAGGAGGGTGATTAATATTAAAATATTGTAATCATTAAAACACTTCTAATTAATTTATTTAATTTTTTCCAAAGCTTAATACGGGGTGTTTTCATTTTCCTTGCAAAGCTTACATCTATCTCTCAATAAGGCTTTTCAAATTTGTTGATTGCAAATAATTCTTGGCCAGACAATGGGGGATCAGTTTTAAAAGAAGGCTTCATTTAATAGGGTTGATACCACACTTAGACTTCATCACATTGACCTCCACATCTGTCTGTTGTTTGGTTTGTAACACTCTTTCCTGCCATATCACATTCTTTGCTTTAAAAAAATCTGAGAATTATTCATGTTAGATTAATGCAATAAAATTGAATGTGGGACTTCCTCCAGCTTCTATTGGCTGCCTTATCAGTAGAAGAGAGAAGCCCTATTGTTTACCATACTCTGTGCTAAGGAACATTGTTCACACTAGGGAGATCAGTGGTATCTCTGAATATCCAGGGAAGGAAGAATTCTTCAAGAAGTCTTAACGGTTTGAGATAGGGTTAAAAAAAAGGGGGGGGGGGGACTCAGTTGAGTTTTATTTTTAATTTCTTATTTGTTTATAGGATGAGCTTGATAATGTGCTCTTGTATTTGCCCTGGAAAAAAGCCATGGAAGCAAAGAAAGAAACACAAATTTTGACATTTAGAAAAAAAAATTAAATATCTAAAAGTAGCTTAGCCGAAACGAGTTTGGCTCAATGGATAGAGCATTGGTCTGCAGACTGAAAGGTCTCTTCCTCTTTGAAATCAATGAAAATATATATTTAAAAAAAAACACACAGGGTGACTGATATTTAGTGAAATTGTGTTGGAAGAAATTATAAAAATAATGAATTTTTATAAAACTGTTAACAAAAACAATAATGGTGGGAAATTCATTTTTACTCCCCTGTCCTCTAACTTTTTAAAACATTCTTCTTGTAATTCAAAGCAAGGGTCAAGTTCTATCTTCCCTTTATGTCTTCCCAGATCTTTCATCTTTCTCATTTTTCCAGACTCTCTTTTGTAGATAAAACTTCCCCCAGTACACACAGCACACATTCTCTCTGTCTCTCTCTGTCTCTCTCTGTCTCTCTCTGTCTCTCTCTCTCTCTCTCTCTCTCTCTCTCTCTCTCTCTCTCTCACACACACACACACACACACACAAAACAATAACAACAACAAACTACCACATTGCCTTATAAAATTTAGATTTAGTAGTCTTTACTCATTCATTTAATAAGTAAAGTTGGAAGATTTGAACAATATCAAATAGCAAAGATGAAACAAAATTTGGGTATCATGAATTCATGTTTAGTTTCAAATTATAGCAAGGACTATAAAAATAAAAAGAGTGAGAATCAATTTGAAGGAAGAATTATCAATATTGTAGACTAGTTTGAGGAAGAGGCTACAGTCAAAGGTGATTGTAGAATCAACTTTTTTGAGAGAATAGTGGCAATATTAAGAAGAGAGCCTTTGCTTATCAGATAAAGCATGCTAAGGAAATAATCCAACTTGAATATTTTATCTTTGAATAAAATACTTGAAAAGCAGTGTGCTTTGATATCCCAATGCTTCAAAAGACATTCCTTGATACACTTGTTTTAGAAACGGAAATGTCTTACTGGAGTCTAAAAGTGCAGTTCCCCTATTTCGAATAGTGTCTCAGATGGACCAAATGTTGGTGGTTTCAGCATATGACTTTCTCTTTTAAAGATAAAAATTAGGATATTTGAATTAGTTAGTTAATATTGAAAGCTAATATAGTATATCCATCTGTTTCTGGGAATTTTAAAATGTCTCAGCACTGCTTTTTTCTCACCACCACTTTTTTTTTTTATCATTTATTCACCTTTGATTTGCCTGCCTCTTAATAAAAACTAGAAGTTCAGTGCTATTCGCACCAGCAACAGGCTTCCAGACTTGGGAGTCACATTTCCTCAACACTGTAAGTGCCAGTGCTATTTCCCATACTTTAGTAGGCACTGGGTATAATTTCAGAATCATTATTATATAAACCGATAGCAATAAGCAATTTTTTTGGTCTTTCCTTTTTCATTTTCTTTTTCTTTTTTGTCTTTTTTTGTCTTATAAAAGCAAATCTTCTAAAAATAGGCTTAATGCTCTTGCTTTTGGCCCTTCTCATTTATTTACATTGCATGTCTATAACATATTTTTAAAATAAATGATTATTTGTGTGGCCAGCATGGCTCAGTGGTTGAGCATCAACCTATGAACCAGGAGGTCACGGTTCAATTCCCGGTCAGGGCACATGCCCGGGTTGCAGGCTCAATCCGCAGTAGGAAGCAGCCGATCAGTGATTCTCATCATTGATGTTTATATTTTTCTCTCCTTCTCCCTTCCTTTCTAAAATAAATAAAAATATATTTTAAAAAGTAAATAAAATAAAAGATTATTCTGTTAACTGTAATTCTCTCCCATTTTCATACCCTCTTCCAATTTCCAATCTTCATACTCCCCCTCTCTTAAGGAATATGCATATGCTTCCTTTTTCCATGAACTCCAAATTATTTGCAGGGATACCCAGAAAGCTTCATACATTAAGCTCCCCTATATTTGGATTTTCTTCTTGCATATTTACTGCTGCTGATACTCGTACTGAATTTGGAAGCACTAACATCATCTTCAGTTATTATTAACTTGGAGGTTATAAAGGATATAGTTGAATTTAAGAACTCTGTCCTCTCTCTGAGACCACTAATTACATGTGGTGACTTACCTTATGAAAAAACTGGAGTCACAAAAAGGACAGCATCACTTTTTCTCCCCTTGGGTTGTAATAGAATTCATGAACGGTCGTCAGGATTTGCTCAAAGTATTTCCACACTCTAAGAAGTTGCTTTGAAAGGCCTGGGTAACATTACTTGGATGAGTCTTGACCTAGATTCCTGAGAGAAGCAGGCCTCCCCGCTCTCCGCTCCCTCTCAGACAAACAGACATCTGATCCCCAGCACAGAGAGCTGTCACGGTGTGTGACCTCCACTGTGAGTGATATAAGTGAAGCCAAAGCAGACAGAATTACCTCCTTACCTCAAGGAAAGTCACTCTCGAGGTCACGGTCAGGACAATGGGAGGACAGGTGCCCTCCTGATCCTTTGCCCTGGTAGGCCTTTTGGTTGGCTGATTTATCAGTCCGAGCCTATGCCCTGCTCCTGTAATTCAAAGACAACTCATCCGACACTGGATGAGATCAAGACTGGAAGCCACCGGAGACTGGCTTCTGTGAAGGAAAATTATGTCAGCCCACAGGCAGGTCAGGGACTGGGGGCATCGAATGAAATCGGCTTAGGTTTTTGAATTTAGGGTCATCATCTGGGTAATAAATATGGATTTAAAAATGTTGATTTGCTTCCCATTAGCCTGGTTATAGAGATGTGTTGAAATACATGAATTACTGCAGGTCAGTAACCTAATGCAATTTTCCCTATTATCCCAAGTAGTTATTTGATATTCATTGCTTCTAAAAATAATTTATTGCAAGGAGTTTTGTTTATGCTTTATTATTTAACCTTCAATGAGCAGTGGTTTTCTAAGTGTAAAATTGTTCATTTGTTTTTGTTATTTTCCACTGAACTTGGCAAATTATATCTCTAGCATTCTCCTCTTTTCTGTTCTTAGGTTTATATACATGTTCCCATGATGTATTTAAACAAATCCCTGGAATTCATGCAAATCACTTTTATTCATTCATTTTACTTTGCTTTCCCACTCTTCGGTAAAAAGCAACTAGTTAAAGAAAACATTTTCAGATTTTATTAAAATTTTAAAAGCCTTTTCTCAGCTTCTTTCTTAATCACAAATTTAAGACATGTATGTATAAATGCTATAGGATATTACTTATATCATTTTTTGAAAGCCATGTGAGTTGGGTTTAGTAATATAACAACCACATATTTAATTTTATTATATTAGTATTATGTAGGATCCTTCTTCCCATGATCGAAGTACGCAGAATTTTGATAATCTTTATACACTTATGAATCTCCATAGAAGAAAATGCTAAAGTAAAACTATTAGATAGTAGAAATCATATGTTTGAACTACTAAATGAGAAGCTACCGATTGTTTTTATTATATTTTACATTGTTTTATAATATTGTTGTAATTGTATATTATACTTTTATACTGTATACATTATGATAGGAGTTATTTATATTGTAATTTTTAATAATCATAATAATAATAAGCATTTACTTTAACTAGATTCCCATGATATTAGGTTAAAAGAAGAATGCTCCATGCATTTAATTAATGTTCTGCAAGACTTAGCCTATGTTAGAACAATTAAGTCATGAGGGGCCATTTCCTGGTGGTGCCTGAGGTCTAACCACTAGTAGACATTTATGACTGACAGTGAAAAAAAGAGGACACAGGTGCCCTAGCTAGTTTGGCTCAATAGATAGAGCATTTGTCTGAAGACCAAAGGGTCCCAGGTTCGATTCCGGTCAACTTCATGTACCTTGGTTGCAGGCTTCTCCCCGGCCTGGACCCTGCAGGATGCAACCAATCTATTTGTTTTTCTCATATCAGTGTTCCTCTCTGTCTTTCCCACTGTCTCTTCCACTCTTTCTGCAAGATCAATGGAAAAATATCCTCCAGTGAGGATTAACAACAACAACAAAAGGAGGACAAAGGTCACAGACATTAAGTCCGTATCTATGACCATAACAACTGAAAGACCAAGAAAGAAACTCCCACAAAGGTGTGTGAAGTGGCAAACTCTGATTCTGCAGATTCAATAAGAAGCACAGGTACAAACTTTCAGAGACCCTGGTGGTTTACTAAAATGTTTTAACAGTACCTTCTGTTAATTCTTTTAAAGTGTAACCATTCTGATCCTATAAGACTGTCTCTAATACAGAAGTTATCCCAGAGTAGACACAGCTGATACCCACATCCAATTGGCCTGAAGGTCAATTCACAACAATAGAGACTTAGCTACAACAAAGCTGTGCACGCAGTCCACAAAGGGGATCACAAAGAGTGTCTACCTCAGGTAACTGAGGAGGTTGATCCACTGTGCTATATAGGACACCAAACACACAAAGCCATCCTACCAACTCTGAAAAATAGTGATAATGCCGAGACAAGGAAATAGATCTCAAACAAAAGAGATGGAGGATATAGAGTTCAGAACTACGGTTCTAAGGTTATGCAACAATATTCTAGAAAAGCTCGATAAACTTCATGAGACCCAACTAAAAAGTATAGATAAACTGACTAAATTGGAAAATATTATGCAGAGATCCAACAGCAGAATGGAAGAACACAAGAATCAGGTCAAAGAGCCAAAAGACACTCCGCTGGAGAAGGAAGAAGAAAAGAGGATCCAGAAAGTTGAAGATAGTGTAAGGAGCCTCTGGGACAACTGCAAGCGCACCAACATCAGAATTATGGGGGTGCCAGAAGAAGAGGGAGTGCAAAATACTGAAAAAATATTTGAAGAAATAATATCAGAAAACTTCCCTCACCTGGTGAAAGAAATAGACTTACAAGTACAGGAAGCCTACAGAACCCCAAACAAGAGGAATCCAAAGAAAAATTCTTCTCGACACATCATCATCAATATGCCAAGGGTAAAAGACAAAAAGAGGATCTTACAAGCAGCAAGAGAAAAGCAGTTGGTTACCTATAAGGGAGCACCCATAAGACTATCAGCTGATTTCTCAACAGAAACCATGCAGGCCAGAAGGGAGTGGCAAGAAATATTCAAAGTGATGAATAGGGAGAACCTACAACCAAGATTACTGTATCCAGCAAAGTTATCATTCAGAATTGAAGGGCAGATAAAGAGCTTCACAGATAAGAAAAAGCTAAAGGAGTTCATCACCACCAAACCAGTATTATATGAAATGCTGAAAGGTATTACTTAAGAAGAGGAAGAAGGTCAAGTGAATTAAAAATCTCAGGAATAGAATAAACTGGTGAATATAATAGAATTAGGGGCAAAGAAAGGGAGTGGATAGATAATTATCAGGGTGAAGGGGTGTGGGGTGCAGAAAGAGACTGGATTAAAATTGTATAACCTATGGATGAGGACAATAGTGGGGGGAGGGGGTAAGGGCAGAGGGTGGGGTGGGAATAAGGTGGAAGGGAGCTATGGGGGAGAAAAAGGAGAAACAATTGTAATAATCTGAGCAATAAAGATTTATTACAAAAAAAAAAAAAAAAAAAAAAAAAAAAAAAAAAAAAAAAAAAAAAAAAAAAAAAAAAAATAAAGTGTAACCATTTACTGAAGAAGTCACTGAGCTTATTAAGAGCTGATTATTCGGTGACTGAAAGACAGTGATGAAGAACAAGATACATCAGGAAGGCAGCTTCTGGCTGGGAGCTTTTCTCTCCTCATTGCTATGAGTAAATAGGAGGCCCACATGGCAGGAGCTAGCTAGGTCCTTTTCCCCAGCATCTGCCTTTGAGGAGGGAACAAAAGGTAAGGGCCACTTTCTGACATTTCTGGTTGAGGAGATTGAAAGAGGGAGATAGTTATTTTTCCTTCTGAGCCGTTTTATGCCACTGTGACAGCTCTGAAAATGACAAGGAAGCATAAATGTAGGTTTCTTAGGAGAATTCTGGCTGTCCTGGGCCAAAATAAAATCATTCTGCCATTTATCATATAACGATAGCTTAAGCACTCCAAAGATAATAAATTTCAAAATAATTGAGCAATAATTTTAACATGGTTACTTCTTGATTATTTGGGTACAATACAAATGGCTTGTGTAAATTATTTGGTTTTTTTTTACAAGTATTTCATAGTAACCAAATATATATATATATTTTTTTTTTAATTAGACTTAGGTTTTGGAGGATAGCTTTGTTATTCTTTCACAACTATGGGACAGAGGATATTAAAATAACCTAACAAGGAGAGTTCATAATAAAATCTCTTTAGCAGGAACATGTTTTCTGGTTAATGGCACTATATTGTCAGTATATAGTTAGTGAGGGAGAATATAGGACAAAGGTAACCTCTGCTGTGGTGTCTTCTACATTTCTTTACTTTTTCCTTCCCATTAATGTTTGAAGTGAACCTTATGTACGGTGGCTGGTAAGGTTTCAGGACCAAATTATTTTTTCATTATATCTACTTGTCAATATTTACACCCAAAATGTGTTCCTGTAGTGTCTGTAAATATTACTATGACAAAATACATATATCTCTATACTCCAATCCCATATGAATCCCCAAACCAACTAATCTTCAATCCCCTCCAAAAAAAATCAGACCAGCTAGAGGGATGGTTTCATTACCAATGACCACAACTCAGCCTTATTTTGGGAATCATAACCTATCTTAATAGGTTCAAGTACATTTAATGACAGAATTAATGCAGCTTTAAATCTGAGAGGTTCCTTAGGCTTCTAAAAGTATAGAATAGTTTTTTGTTTTGTTTTTTTGTTATCCAGATAAAAATCCCTGCCCTGCATGTCAATTTCAACTTAACCAAGCCTAAATAGTACAGAGCTTTATTATGATTTTGATTGCTTCTTTTATTGAGATTATCAAAGTTTAAGGAATTTTCCTTTTTACATTTTAATGAATCACACATTGCAGTTGTCTTTGGTTTATATTTTTCATGGTTATGAAGACATTGCAAAACTTAACAAGTGTGTAAGGAAAGTAGCAATTATTCCTAATAATGTACAAAGTATATTATGCAAATACTAGAGGCCCAGTGGATGAAATTCGTGTATGAGAGTGTGTGTGTGTGTGGGGGGGGGGAGCTCAGCCTAGCTTGCAACCTCTAGCAATCCGGGACCGCTGGCTCCTAACCATTAGCCTGCTTGCCTGACTGATGGCCCCTAACCACTCTGCCTGTCAGCCTGATCATCCCTAACCGCCTCGGCTTTGGCCCCCACACCCAGGACCCAGGCTTCCCTCCTCTGGCCAGCCGCATGCACACAGGACCCTGGATGACTTCACCCAGAATGACGTCCCAAAGACATCTGGTCTATCTGGTCTAATTAGCATAATGCCCTTTTATTAGTATAGATGTTAATATTTCACAAAGAAATAAGTATAAGCATATTCTGAATACATAAGCTTATACAAGTGTTCTGATTTTGATTCTTAGAATTGGTTGTATGCACAGTTGTTGTTGGTTTTTGCTGAAAATAACCTAGGAATTACGCTTGGGGCCCAACCTAGCATATTGAATCAGATACTTAGAAATGATATAGCTTGAGGAAGCCAAATGAATCAAACAGAATAGAAGTTTTCATTCTGGAGTAAATGGAAGGAATTCAAACCCTTGAGCCCTATTGTATAAAAGGCATATTTTTTTGTGTGTTCTACAGTAATGGGCCTTAATTAGAAGTAGAGACTTAATGGATTTGAAAATACAAAAATAATTTAAAATCACACTTAGGGCAATCTATCTATCTATCTATCTATCTATCTATCTATCTATATATATATATATAAAAGACTAATATACTAAGTGTTCCTCCTTCCATCCAGTTGCTATGATACACATTGACCACCAGGGGGCAGACGCTGAGCTGCAGTGACTTGGCAGAGGTGTTTCTCAGGCGACTCACCCTGAAAGCAGAGGAGGGAGCCTGATTCCTTATGGGGTTGTGCAATTCAACCTTCCACCATGGGCTATGCTTGGAGCACTGTCGGCCTTGAATCTTGTTTACTGCACAGTTGCATTTATGTTCCACACTCTGTATGACAGCAACTTTGATGATTACCCTCTCACACTCCAGCACCCCTCAGGGATTGTTGGAGAATTGGTTTTGGCCCAATCCCCAGAGGCCAGGCAGAGGGATCTCATCTCCCTGAGAGATCCACTCACTCCATAGGCACCTGGCAGCCACAGCGCCACCCCAGGTGCAGCCAGCCAGGGAGGGACAGCGGGAGGTTGGCTCCAGGGCATTCCAGCCATCTCCCCCAGTCCCGCCCTGCCAGCCACCCTCTAATTAATTTCCTTTCCATGTCACTAGCGCTTATGTCCAAGTTCTATTTTACCCTTTCCTCACACAGGCTGTCTGAGACAGCTATGGTATATGTTATGAAGATTCTTCTGGCCCACACCAAGCGGGGTGGGTGTCAGGTAAATGTAGATTCTAGACTAGGCTCACAGACTCATTGACTTTTTGACCTTAGCACATCATTTAACATACTCTTTCTTTTTCTTCTTTTTTTAATTCATAAAAGGATGATGCTAATTATCTACCTAGAAAGATCATGGGACATAATGAATGAATAAACACATAATAAGATTATGAAATGCTCTATACATGTAAGGAATTACTGTGACTGTTGCTTGAGATTTTGGTGTTAAGAGGTACAGTCTGCAGAAAATTGCACAAGGCAGTCAAACAGTCATGAGCCGTTTTTAGGAAGCACTTTTTAAATTCCACTTTCACTCAAATTTTCAAATGTATCATACCTTTGAGCTTTAAACTTTGCCGAACACACTTCAATATTTTTTTTAAAACTTCTCAAAATCGGCACTAATGCTCCTAGAGCTAT
This sequence comes from Vespertilio murinus, assembly GCA_963924515.1. Taxonomy (NCBI): domain Eukaryota; kingdom Metazoa; phylum Chordata; class Mammalia; order Chiroptera; family Vespertilionidae; genus Vespertilio; species Vespertilio murinus. The sequence continues at coordinate 17,061,863 of OZ004712.1, forward strand.
AAAAACATGATGTTCTAACTACACTTTTTTTTTTTATAAGCTTTGTACCCTTTTCTTGGTTTTATTGCCAAAACAACGCATGGAAACAAAAGATGCAGAAAGGATGTGAAAGGAAGTAACGACTGCCGCGCAGTTATCCTGTGGATGAAGAATAGACAAGCACATAAACAGATGCGAGCCCAACACGGATGCAAAGTGAATGAGAGGAAACAAACAGCAGAAGCAGTTGCAGAGTTAGGCAGGGGGAGTGGGCATTCATCTCCCTTGGAAGATGCTCTATTGCTGACATTACAAAAACCTCTCTTCACTGTAACATAGTCATTGCTTTATGTCTCTATCTCCTTTTGACAGTTAAAAAAAACAAGAAATTTAAAAAATGTTAAGGCACCGAAACCGGTTTGGCTCAGTGGATAGAGTGTCAGCCTGTGGACTGAAAGGTCCCCGGTTCGATTCCGGTCAAGGGCATGTACATTGGTTGCGGACACATCCCCAGTGGGGGGTATGCAAGAGGCGGCTGGTCGGTGATTCTCTCTCATCAATGTTTCTAACTTTCTATCCCTCTCTCTTCCTCTCTGTAAAAAATCAATAAAATATATATTTTTAAAAATGTTAAGGCCTTAAGCAAAGCATGCTAACTTTTATAAGCTGTACTCCTATGATACTTGAAAGTGCATCTGAAAATTGGTTACCATGTGTCCATACATAAAATACGCAGCATATCAACTAATACTCTCTTCAAAGAGTGCAAAACTGCTGCTTGGATTACGTTCTTACTAGGAGTTACCTGAATTGGTTAACTGGATTCACCTATTTTTTTTTTAATTTTTCATAAGTCTGTGCAATTCTGATTTTATTCTGAGTAATGTGTTTATCCCTTACTGAATATCATGTGCAGTTAACATAGATTTTTTTTCTCTTTTTCATCTACTATAAGATCTTTGACTAGTTTAATAGTTTGAGTTGTTGAAGTCCTTCTAATACCTGAATTTAGACTATCACTGTTAATATAAGATTTTCAAGCTTTACAATAAAAGATACAGGTGCAACATAATTTAAAATCTTTTAAGTTGGAACAAAGAGATCAAAGCAAGCAGTTAAGACTATATTTGAGGATAGGAGTTGAAAAATTCTGTAAACTTGCACCATAATGTGATTAAACTAATTCCAAAAACCCTGAGTGATATTATTGTGAAGTTAAACGACTTGGGGTGCTTCTGTACAGCCACATCTGGGAGATCCACAGAAGGAGGCGCACCATCCTCATCTTCTTGTATCTCAATTGGGGTTGGCAGATGGGGACAGTGGTTTAACCTGGTTTAAAATCCGTAGGGTTTGGCACAGGTCTTGTGATGCACTGGCATTTCTGGGCCAGTAGCAAAGATGCCAAGAATATTGCTTGCTGCCAGCCTGATCCAGGGAAATTGGACTAAGAAGCTAGTCCACTACCCTACAGATATCAACATAGAGAATACTGCCTGAAACTTCCCCGCCTGGAAATTCCATCTCTTCTTCTCTATTCCCCACAGAAGATAACATGTTTAACCCTCTGTCCTATTCTGTTTTGAGAATGAGTATTTGCTATAAGCATTAATGAGTTTTGTTCTTATTAAATCAGAAGGTACACTTTTTAAAAAAAGAATATTTTAGTGGAGTCGACTATGTAGTCCTGGGATTAGTGGAAAGCAAGGCAAAAAATAACTTTCATTACTTCTTACTTTTTTATAAAAGGAAGTTCATGGATTTAAGAAAAACATGTTACTTTCACAAACTTCTGACAGATCTTTGTTGTATGGATCTATATTGAGAGACTATAACCAACTTAATAGATATGTTCAAATGTGTTAATATTGCCCTGGTCGGTGTGGCTCACTTAGTTGGAGCATTGTCTGCACGAGAAGGTCTCAGGTTCAATTTTTGGTCAATGTTTCCTTCTCTTCTCTTCCCTTTCCTTCTTTTCTCTTCTCTTCCCCTCCCCTTTTTCTTTTCTTTTCTTTTCTTTTTTCTCTTCTCTTCTCTTCTCTTCTCTTCTCTTCTCTTCTCTTCTCTTCTCTTCTCTTCTCTTCTCTTCTCTTCCCTCCTCCTCCTCCTCCTTCTTTCTCTCTCTCTCTCTCCCCTCCTCATCCCCCATTCCTCCAGCTCTGAAATCAATATTTTTTAAGGAAAAGGAAAAAAAATAGGACCTCCATAGAAATTTCTAAAAGTATTTTTTAAATGTGTTATCATGAAAATGAAAATGACTCCAGTTTCAGTGACAAATATAGTAATAAAAATGCTTTCAATAATTATAAATTGTACTGGGAACTACAGAATTATTGATTATTTTAGGTTCAAATTAATATTAAATGAATAGCATTCACTGACCACTGCAAATATTATAATATATAGGCAAAAAGAAAAGAAAACTTATTTTTATATCATCTTAAGTAAGTAAACTTAAAATGTTAATGCTTAATATTTGTTGCCAAATTAGTGATGCATATTTTCATATCTCAGATTATTGCATAATTTTTTCCTCCACAGAAACAGTTTTGTTGCTATCAGACTCATTTTTGATTCTTATTGAAAACATCTTGGCTTTGTTGTTTTTGTAATCCTCAGCTGAGGACATTTTTCCATTGATTTTTAGAAAGAGTGAAAAGGAAGGGAAGGGGACACAAGGACAGAAAAGCACTGATGTGAGAGAGACACATCAATTGCTTGCCTCTGACATGCACCCATCCCAGGGCAAGGGATCGAGAATGCCCTTGATGGAAATCGAACCTGGGACCCTTTTAGTCCATGGGCCAGTCTATCCACTGAGCAAAACTGGATAGGGCTTGGATAGGTTGCATAAATGTTCTATGAATTAATATTCAAATGGCATTAAAATTATCTTGAATAATTGTCAAGTATTAGAAAAAATAAAGTATATATAATTATTACACTTACTAAAGTCAATATTTTCTCATACTATTGGTATTTGGTGGCTCCATTGGCACATTAATGGGTTCAACACACTACATTAAAGAATAAATGCCTCATTTATTAGCAATTTCACAACCAGCCACTTAAAGGGTGTGGGGGGGGGGCAATACATAAACCAGAAAGTAATAAAAAAAATTTTAGGAAGGGAGGGAAGGAGGGAGAAGGAATGTATGGATAAATTGAGCATACCATTCATAGCTATGTTGTTCATTTCCATGGAATCCATTTCATTTTCATTTTATATTTATACACAAGTAATATATATACACATACTGTACAGGAATTTATAGGTATATATAACAGAGTGACTGGTTATTATGAATGACTAATATAGAAAAGCATTAGGCAAATGTAATGCTGAGCTGCAGGCTATAACCTGTGGCTTTAAAATGAACCTTGTTTACAAGAAAAGTATAAATGGGGGAAAAAATCTCTGAAAGATGTTTCTCATACACTAAACTGAGTACTAGGTTTAGTAAGTGCACCAGATTGGTTTATTGGTCTTCTACCACACTGGCAAAAATGTAAAAAAAAAATTGACTAAATATTACAATAAGACTTATGAAAGAAAAAAATTAAAAGAGGCCAAAGGGGGAAAAATGACTTAATATTAAATTCTGAATAATAAATTTTATTTTATTTCTGTTTTCTTCAGTGTCATTATGATAAATTCTACATTTTGGAACAAGTTATTTATTGAAAGAATTGCTGGTTCCTCTTGGCTTTGCCAATATTTTCCCAAAGATTTGGCTGAAATAGTAATTATATTATTTCTCTTTTTCTTTAATTGAACTGGATACTCCCTTCAGTTTTCCTAGGAAAACTGTTCAGGCTTATTTGAGAAGTGATAATTTGATTTTTCTGTTGATAATTACTTCTTCTAGTGCTTGGTTCAAGTTAAACAATTGTAATTCATTTTAAATGATGAATATGAAGTAATATTGGTTCTTTCAAATTATAATTTGAAAAGTCTATATCTGCAAAATACATGCACCACTCTTTAAATTATATGTTTAAATTAGGATTAAAATATTTTTACAAAACTTACCAAATGAGTGAATGAACTCATTTTAAATGTCATTTCAAAACCTAGCCTGAATTAGTGCTATCATAAATTGTGTGTGTGTGTTGCATGCAGTGTATGACCATATAGTATATGCAAGAGGTAAACACTACAGAAATGGGGTTTGCTATTCATGCATACCATTTACATCACCACAAAATTTTATAGCTCCACATAACAGCCAAATTAGCCACAGGAAACTAAACATTAATATATCGTCTTTTAAGCATGCAGGATAGATTAGCTTTTTAGAGGAGAAATTGAAGCAGAGTTAAAGAAAATTAGTTGGCATTTTCAAATACACTTAACTCTTTAGTTGTTCTTTAATTCACATGTTTTCTGATTACACTTTTAACAATTATCATATATGGTATGCTGCAATGATTTATGGTTATAGGATTACATGAGAGGCAGTATTACTTTCCAAAATAATGACCATAAATTGCCATTCAAATCCACAGATGCTGATGAAATCCTGATAAAATTGGTATAAAATAAGGCCCCAATTCTGATTTCTGAAGCCCTTCTCCGTTGTACAGAATAACAGTTTAGTTTCTTAATATCAAATTCTCTTGCCTGTTCCAAGTAAAACAGATGGTTAAGATAATTATAATGGAAATGGCATGCTGAGAAAACTGTGGAGAGACCATTCCATTCTTTTTTTTTCTTTCCCGTTTCCTCTTTCTAAAGGCAGTAGATAAAGGTATGGGACTGTGAGCAAAATAGGCAAGTCAAAACCAGTGAGTTCTCCCCTTGCCTCTATGGAGACGGCCTCAGATCAAGTCAGTTGACCTCTGTGGGTCTCAGTTTCCTTTCCTGTAAAAGGAAGAGGAGGGACTTGTTTGCCTTGGTGGCCCACCGGTACCCCAGTAGAACCTCAGCATCCACCTGGGAAAAGCTTCCTGGAGGAAAAGTCAGTGTGAGCAGGAGGAAAGAGGGTTCCTTCAAAATCAAAGTTACTTTTTTGTTGACCAAAAGAATTTTTATGCAAAGAGCATTTCAAACGAGTTTAAAACAGAGAGCAGAAATGAATCTGAAACGCCTAACGTATGCTTTTTCAGCACTTTCTAGTAATTATGACAATTTAGGTGGTTATGTAAATTACACAATTCTTGTAAAATGACATAATTATGAAATGTTGGGGCAGAAACAGAAAAGGATTACTTCGCTTTAAAGTGAATACTGCAATGATATACGATTGGTAATACACCCGCTCTATCACCTTTTCTAAACCCCTTGGGATTTTACTGTTGTTAATGGAAAAGTATCAATAAGAAGTAAACTATTCAGGGGCATAGACCGCATAAAAACTGTTTAGGATGATATATCATTAGTATTCTTTGAACTGGTTTTTATTGTTTGAATTCAGATGTTTAAACCTATGTTTGCATAAACAATCAATTCACATGATACTATTTTTAAAAAGATTGTCTTTATTCCTAGCAATTAATTTGTCATTTGGAGCACTTAAGTCACTGAAAAAAAAGTATTTTTAATAAGTATTTCACTTAATTTTGTGTCGTTCATGTTTTCCAGAAGAGGGATATTGTATTGAGGAAATATTGTTAAGCTAGGGACAAGAACTTTAAGAACCAAAACAATGTATATGTGTATATGCAGATGTCATAAATCATACTTACTTTTGGTGAATAGTAAATGAAATTATTTTTTCTTTTATTTTTAATATATTTTTATTGATTTCAGAGAGAAAAAGTAGAGAGAGAGAGAGAAGCATCAATGATGAGAGAGAATCATTGAACATCTGCCTCCTGCATTGATCTGCTGCCTCCTGCATGACCCTCATTGGGGATTCAGCCCACAACCTGGGCATGTGCTCAGACTAGGAATCAAACCTTGACTTCTTGGTTTATAGGTCCATGCTCAACCACTGAGCCACACTAGCCATACTCCTTTTTCCTTTTAAGTTTGTAGTTAAGGCCTATTCTGTCATTAACCAATCAGTTAGCATGACAAGGGCGAATGCAAAGGTATTTGTGAGGTGAGGGAGAGGTTCTCGTTTTCTTTAATGTTATTCGGTGTGTTGAATTTCCAGCTCCATCACTAGACGCCTGACGTTTTCTTCACATTGGACAGTGTCATCCCAAGGAGAGAAAGAGAGGGACAAACTCTCAGTAAGATGATTGCTACTAGCAAGGAGTATGGTAAAGATGCCACACCTTCCAGAATTTTGAGTTTCTTGTGTTGGACCCAAAACAGGTGCACTTCTCAACCCAAGGCTCACAGTTACAATTGCCCTTGCCAGTACTTTGCTCATTTGGGTTCAGTGGTGATGTGGGGAGTTACAAGGGCCTTATTTTCAGTTTCCTTTCCCTTTGTGGGAGTATGAGTGGGCAGAGCATAGAGACGGGTGGGCACTCTCCTCTCCACTGACCTGTGGATGTGCCCCACTCACTCTCCCTACTCTCGTTCCAAATTCTTGACAGTCAGATCATTTTCCTCTGGGACTATCTGCCCTTCCCCCTCACCTCTGCATGGCTTATGTTTCATATTCTTAGATCATCATCGTCATCTTTAAGTGATTTATACAGGTGTACAGAGTACTCGTTTCAATAGATACACATGCATTCCTACTTCATTGCAGCAGGAAATTAGTCACAGTCCCTCTGACTAAGAGGATAGTCACTACTGAGCTGTAAGGAGCTTTGATGGGGGAGGACTTTCTCTAGTCACACCCTCTCACAGCTAAGAAAACAGAAGGAGCAAATAAGAGCTTTTATCTCACTAAGTTTGCCCACTCCAGGCAATGAATAAAGAGGCCCGCGGCTCAAAGGGACATCAAAAAGAAAATTCTGAGGCTCAAGGGGAAAGAAAAAAGGGCATTGGCATGAATTCTGGCTTTGCAAAATAGCAACTAGGAACATCCTCCCTTGGCTAAGCTAGGAATTACAAAGAAAAAGAAAGACAGAGAGACTTTTACACTTCTTTTCACTCAGCCCCTTCAGATGGTCCCACATGTCCTCAGCTAACCAGGCTAGTGTGGAGAATTGTTTGAAAAAAGATCATGTCCCCACGACTTCCTTTCCATGTGCCTTTTCTTTTTTCTTTGCCTACACATAGCTTAAGGCCAGTCTCTTTTTACACATAAGTTTGCATTGTCTTAGGGCCTTCATAGGCCCCCCTCTGTCTTCCGACTGTAGCCAAGACACCTCAAGAAACGATTTCTCCTTTTAGCAGCCATACACCCAAAATATCAAGCATGGATAACAAGCGTGAGTGGTCTTTGTGCAGCGAAGACAAAAAAAAATGCTCTTTTCAAGTGGCCAGGGGATTATTCCTGTTGCTCTGGATGTGGTCTAGATCTTTAAAAATGTTGGAGCTTTTGGAAACTGGCATCCTAGGGCTTGTAAAGAATGTTTGCTTCTAAGGTGGAGCCTGGAATTTGTCCTTAAAACAGGCACGCCCATCATTCTGGGAGTTGTCCTTCACTGAGCACTTTTTAGTCTGCAAGTACCTCTTCCTGGCTTTGAGATAAACCTTGAACTCATGAAATAATCAGACAACTTACCCTAAATATTAACTGTTCCAATTAGTGATGTGTTTTGACAGGACTAGGCCCTGGAAGAAGTTATTTTCTTGCTTTTCAAATTGGAATTTTGAGGCGGTTCTCTCTTGGTGCGTGTAGCATGCCGGGTAGTGTAAGACCGAAGATGTTGAGAAGAAGCATTTGATCTGCTTTAAAGATGCCCTTGCTTTTGTCTCCAGGGTCTGGATCACTCTAAATGATGGGATAGGAGTTTTCTCTGGAAGAAAATGCATGATCTCACTGCCAATCATCCCAAATTCAAGTAAAAAATAAGTCAACCCTGGATACCCAATGAGGATTAAATTGTTGTTGTTTTTTCTCTCAAACTTTCTCTGGATCTTGAAGGGAATGAATTTTGAGCAGTCACTTGTCTACAGAAGACATGTGGTTTCAGAAACACCAAAACGTTGAAGGACTAAGGATGGAGAGTGTTGGCGATGAATTCTAGAGGAGGGACACCTTATATCCACTTTAACCTATTATTTTTCTTCATTTATTTCCATTCTTTTAAATATTTAATTTTTATCATATGGGAAGGGAAGTAAAGGAAAAGCAGAGAATGCAGGAATACACAATCTGAGCAAGGAGTCCTGAGCTGGCTGGGGTGGGCCAGTAGAAGAATCGGGTCTGCAGGTCATAAGCACCAGGCAGATTTGTGTGCCACGAAAGCATCCTTAGGAATTCTCAGGAGTCCTAACAGAAAATATCAATAAAACTCATCAACTTCTCTCATATCCATAGGTTGGGCCATAGGCCAAATTCAACATTGTAAGACATACTCGATAAGTTTGGGATATTTGAATAATATTGTTGAAATGCTGCCAACACCATGTCAAAATTGAACATCAACTAGACTTTTCTCTCTGAAAATTATGAACCTAATTACCTTTAATTACAATCACCATATAGTGAAACTTAAGGCATTAGAAGGAAATATAAGACAGTAATCTGTTCTAAGCAATGTTTTCTCTGAATAGAAGACAATTCCCTTCCCTTCCGTTCCATACCAAGACACTATCTACATTCATATTTACACACAAACACTTTAATTTTACAATAAGCCCGATTATTTTTTATAGTTCTTCAGGAATTGCTGATAGAGTCAGTTCTTCAATGTGTTAATAGATTACTTTAATATTGAATAGTTTTAAAGGATATTATGAAAAAATGCAGCATCACTTAAATAGACATTTAAAAGTAGATTTTTGTTTTATCCAATTTGTCAACTAAAAATAAACAACAGATTCCACAGTGAACCTCCAGGAGGATTATAGTAATAACTAGAAGCTCAGTGCACGAAATTTGTGCAAGAGTAGTCCTTCGCAGCCACAGCTTCCTAGATCCCTCCCTCACAGCCGCAGCTGGCTGCCTCAAGGCTGCCTCAATCCCACCAGCTGCAGCCCTGGCTTTGTCCCTGAAGGATGTCCAGTCTAATGAGCATATTATACTTTTATTATTATAGATGAAGATACAAATAATTACATAACAATTATTTAACTGCTGTAAAGAAATTTATAATAGACCTAGATGTCTGGGACATAACTCATCTGGTAATAGAGGGAAAAAGACTGCACTGAGGTATTTGAACTATATATATATATATATATATAAATATAAATATATATATATATATATATATATATAGAGAGAGAGAGAGAGAGAGAGAGAGAGAGAGAGAGAAGTTTTCCAGACAGATAAAATAGCATGTGTAAGAATAGAAAAGTAAAACAGCAAAGAGATTAAAAAGAGATAAATCTCATGAGGGTAATCTGCTGATCTAGCAGGTTTAATATGAAATGTAACATTTTGAATACTTTTGAACTTGTGTTGCTTTAATAAAATGTGGCAAAGTTGTTAATGTTAGAGTAATTCTCTGGTTATGCCCTTTTTTTTACTGGACATAGTTTAGTTACTGCTCCATCTTATCTTGATGTCATTAATTTCCAATCCTTTTTCTTAATTTATGAAGGATTTTTGGCTTTACAGATTACCTCACATAATAATTCTCCTGTAATGACTTTTCATCAGAACAGCTTTTGAAAACACATACTTTTTTTCAGACAAGATTTCTTTTTCTCCCAGTGAAAGGACTTTTCTTCCCAAAACACACTAAGTGTCTAGACCAGCCGTGGGCAAACTAGGGCCCGTGGGCCAGATCCAGCCCATTCGGCTGTTCTCTCCAGCCCGCGGAGCCAAAAGAGCCGAGGGTTCTCTTGCTCTCCCCTCCGCTCCTTCACCAGCAGCCCAAGATGAGAGTGCCAGCATGGTCAGGTTGTTTTTGTTCCGGCCCTCCGGTCCAGTTTAAGGACCCATTGTGGCCCTGGAGTCAAAAAGTTTGCCCACCCCTGGTTTAGACCATAAGAAGTATTATGTTGACATTACTGTTTTAAGCAAAAATATGTTCACCAATTTATGGGAAGTCACATTTTCTAATAAAATAAGTCATATGAAATAAATTTGAATAGTGTGAATTTGCCAAGTGAGGGATTAAAGAGTACTTCTTTTATAGCACTTTAATCCTCCTGTTTCCAAGCAGTTAAGCATTTGTTTTGTCCTGGCTCTTGGTCTATTACTTTATTTTTTAAAATATTTTTTGGTGCAGTTTTATGTTTATAAAAAAAGTGAGGAGAAGATACAGAAATTTTTCCATGTCCGCCATGGCCAATACACATGCAGAACCTCTGCCATTATCAATATCCCCCACCATATTGGTACATCCTATATAAGTGATGAACTTACTCAAAGTCCATAGTTTACATTAAATTTTAAATATATATATATATATATATATATATATATATATATATATATATATTATTGATTTCAGAGAATAAGGGAGAGTGAGATAGGAACATCAGTAATGAGAGAGAATCATTGATTGGCTGCCTCCTGCAGGCCCCCCCCCCCCCCGCACTATGGATTGAGCACACAACCTAGGCATGTTTCCTTGACAGGAATCAAACCTGGGACCCTTCTGTCCGCAGGCTGATGTTCTACCCACTGAGCCAAACCATCTAGAGCTACATTAAGTTTTGTCTTGGTATTGTGAGTTTTATGTGTTTCAACAAATGTACAGTGACATGTGACCTCCCTTATAGCACCATACAAAGTATTTTCCTATATACATATTGCATATATGCATACAAGCTCTTTGGTTGATGTATGTTCCTATTTTTGTCTTCTACTCTTTCTGCCTTTTGTGGTTTTAATTGGGCATTTTACATATTTTTTCTCTTTTCTCTCCTTTGTTAGCACATTAGTTATACTTCTTTGTAAATGTAATATTTAGTGGTTGCCAAAATCTACTGACAAATGACTCACAGGTAGTATAACTGTGTGTAGGATATATTCTTAAGCATACATAATTACACTATTCCTACTATTATTTTGAATAAAATATCATCTGTTAGGTCAAGTAAGAACTAGAAAACTAAAAGTTTGCTTTCCCTTTCACTTATTCCTTCTTCAATGGTTTTTCTTTATGTAGTTCTGAGTTCCTGACATATTATTTTCTTTCTTTATCAATACTTCTCTAAAACATTTCTTGAAATGCAGTTGTAATGGCAACAAATTCTTTCCATTTTTATTTGTCCAAATAAGTCCTTAGTTCCCCTTCACTTTTTGAATGGTAAGCTTGTAGGTACAGAATTCTAGGTTAGTGGGTCTCTTCTCTCAACACTTTACATGTTGTATCCAGTATCTTTTTGCTAGCATGGCTACTGAGAAAAAGTTGGATGTAATACTTGTCTTAGTTACTTTATAGTAAGATGTTCTTTTCTTTTGCCTTCTTTCACATTTTTTCCTTTGTCTTTGATTTTCTGTGATCTGAAAATACCTGGGCACATTGTTTTTGGCATTTATTCTTCTCGATGTTGTCTGAGGCTCCTGGATTTGTGGTTTGGTGTCCAACATTAATTTAGGAAAATTCTCAGTCATTATTTTAAATATTTCATTTGTTCCTTTCTTTCTTATTCTTTCAACATGACCCTATAGATGTCTTTGGACAACTCGGTGTCTTTTCCAAATAGAGTCTTTGTTTTTACAAACACAATAATGAGGTCGAACTCCCTATCACAACAGACCGTCCACTTCAGAAGGTTCCAATGGGAAGTGGCCTCTATGTGAGAGTATGTCCAGCAGAGACTTAGGCTTTGTTCTTCAGTGGTATCAACGTCTATTTCCTTCAAATGGAGGAAATAATCAATAGCATGCATTGCAGCTGTTTCTATTCTGTGGCCTATAAGGCAAACAGCATCAGTTGTAAAATTAAAATAAATTACAAAGAATCCTGTCTTCCCTGGAATTAATGAACCACAGAAGCTAATGACATAATAACCTTTGTCTTCAAAGCCAGAAAGTATCTATGATGCTGAAATCGACTTCTCTGGGCCTACAGCATAAAAGGGGCTAAACCACTCTGTACAGTAGCTAGTTCAGCATAAACACTGGCTTAATAAATGCTTAATTGATCATATTTTTGGCAGGCACAACCTAACAACAACAAATGACCTTTGCTCAACAGTTTTATTTCATATTTTCCAGTGGCACACATAGTCATCCAGAATTCTGGAGACAGATGTGACTTTGTGTGCAAGAGATGAAAGAGAGCAGATCAAACTTTAACAGAACTTCAAGTTTTAAGTGTCTTATTATTTTTCCTGCTGCTTTTTTTGTTTGTTTGTTTTGAATGATAGGTAAATGTAACATAGATATATGTGAAATGTACATATATTTATATACCATTGTCCCATGCTTTTGGTATTTGCACATTTTCCTTTTTCATATATTTCAGTGTAAAGGATAAAATCAATAAACAAGATCACTTATTCTTTTCCTCTTCTGTACCTCCTTCTTTCTCTCCCTTTGTTCTTGTATAATTTTATCAAGATAGAACCCAATGAGCCTTAGTAATTCCATATTGGAAATGGAAATTTAGTTGATTCTGATTTCCTGGTAATTGACCTTAGACAATGCTTTTTTGTTTCATTTATTGTGGTTTATTCTTTTTAATTGCATTGGATAATTTTGTTGGGCTATTTGCTCATAGATGTCTCTATAACTTGCACATTTGGGAGTGTTTTGAAACTTAAACGCTTAGCCACTATGATTGTTTGAGTAAAAAATTAACAAAAAAGGAACTTTCCAAAATGTTAAGCTAGTTTCAGTGTCCAGTGTAATGGACCAAAGGATGGGGTAGCTATATAGATCGCAGACTCTCCAAACTGAGATTTTTCTAGAGAGAAGTTCATCAGATTATGAAAGAAGACACAGTAAGTTCCAAAGTAGAATGGATCCAAGATTTTGGCAATCTGCAGTCTATCTCTGGAATTCTCAATAACTAGGTATAGGTCTGTAGATATGTCATATAACCTTATTTTTTTAACCTCAACTTTCTTATCTATAAAATGGGGGAAAAATTAACCACATGACCTATTAGCTATGATTCTAAATGAGTATTAAAAGCAACAGAAACCCCTTATCTAAAAATGTGATCATAGACTTTGGTACCAATACCATATTATAGTTTTCATATATGATTAATTTCATGTAGCATTTTATGTACTAAAACAACTTATACTGAATATTGCTATTTGCTAATCATCTGAAAAAAATTGGACAAGATAGATTTGGTGAACTGCGTGGTTCAGGTTGACATGTGCATATATCATAATTATGAAAATATTTCCTTTATAAAGTCTCTTTAAAACCTTTCTTTAAGGAATAGTCATGAGGCTAAAATTTAGCACAGAAACTACAGAATGCCAGTAAAAATAGTTAAATGCATAATTTTCTTAATTTAAAAACTAGATACTAAAACCCATCTTTTCTCTTTATCAGTTTGGTTTTAATTCACATTTTAAACACAAATAACGTGCATGCTTTGAAAAGTCTTAAAATCAGAAAGAGAGAAAATATCTATTTTGCTATGTAATCCTCTTAACATGTACATGCCAGATGGTGTTTCATATCAGGTCAGAAATGATGAAGGAATCTGGCTTTCAATCTAAGAATCTGGGGAAAAATGAGTAACTAGGGTTACATATTTGTAATAGTATTTTTCTCTGAAATGCAACCATTTGTAATAATTTTGATACGTTTCTGTCTGTGTATGTGGATTTATTTTTCTTATTTCATTTCTCTTATACCTTGTTGGCATTCTGAAAGCTTATTTATGATGTGATTAGACATTTTCTCAATCTTTGGAACCCTATAGCCAGGTAATAATTTGACATTCAGATATTTCAAACTGAAACTTAGTAACGAGTCTATGAACTAAAAAAAATCAATGACTTATAGGGAGAAAAAATAAATTAAAATTCTATTAACCATGAAGAAGAATAATCTTTTTTTTAATTCATTTTACAGACACTAATTATAAGATTGAATAGCCTGAATTCATCTGCTAATATAAAACATAAATTTCCTTTATATACCAATAGCACATTTCATATGCATAAACCTGGCTGACTATATAGAATAAATTTTGGCCTTTCTATTTTAGAAAAGCAAAAACTTTTACTTAGTCCACTTTTTACTGTCTTTATTTCTATTGATTTCTCCTTTTAGATTACATGATAGTCTATGTCATTAGCTAATCTGATCCAAACTAATTCATCACAATATACTGTTCACTGTTTTTTTTAAGTTTTTAAAAATATATTGTATTGATTTTAAAGAGGAAGGGAGAGGGAGAGAGAGAGAGAGAGAGAAAGAGAGAGAGAGAGAGAGAGATACATCAATGATGAGAAAGAATCATTGATTGGCTGCTTCCTGCACACCCCACACTGCATATGTCCTGACCAGAAATTGAACCATGACCTTCTGGTTCATAAGTCAATGCTCAACCACTGAGCAATGCCAGCCAGGCTCACTGTCTTTTTAATGTCTGTATACAGTATTAGTTGGGTCTGTGGCCTTGACTGCATCTAATCTATAAAATAGAATATAACCCTTTAAGTAATATATGTGCTATTCAATACTGTACTGGATATTTCTGCTAGGACAATTAAAAAAGAAAAATAAATAAAAGTCACTCAAATTGGAAAGGAGATAAAAATCTCTCTATTCTCATATAGCATGATCTTGTATACTAGAAATCTTAATGAACCCCTTAAATTAGTATTAGAACTGACCAATTCATTCATCATGCTTGTCAAACGGAAGATTAACATATAAAAATTAATTGTAGAGCCACATTGATGGGTTGTCTCCTGCACATGCCCTGACCAACTGAAGTACATGCCCTTGACCAGAATCAAACTCAGGACTCTTCGGCCTGGATCCACAGGCTGATGCTCTATCCACTGAGCCAAACCGGCTAAGGCTAGAAATGAATCTGGATTACTCAATTCAGTGCTGGGTTTTTATATATGGCATCAATAACATGAGCCCAAGTATCTATACTAATAAAAGGGTAACATGCTTATTAGACTGGATAGGCCGACATCCTTCTGGACAAAGCCACAGGGACTGGTGTCGAGGTAGAGGCGGTTAGGGGTGATCAGGCTGGCAGGAGAGAGAGGTTAGGGGTGATTAGGCCAGCAGAGGAGAGTGGTAAGTGGCGATCAGGCAGGCAGGCAGAGGCAGGGGTGATCAGGTAGGCAGACAGAGGCAGTTAGGGACAATCAGGCAGGCAGGCAGGTGAGCAGTTAGGAGCCAGCGGTCTCAGAATGTGAGGGCATGCCCAACTGGGTGGGATCAGGATTAAACCAGCAGTCAGACATCCCCTGAGGGGTCCTGGATTGGATAGGGTGAAGGCCGGGCTGAGAGGACCCCCCCCCAAGTGCATGAATTTCATGCACCAGGCATCTAGTATTATATAATGCCATTCATATTAAATATCCAGAATAGGTAAATTTATAGGTATGGGAAGTAGATGAGTAGTTGCTATGAAAATAATAGGACCGGGGGATTAGAGGATTAAGAACTAATGAAAACACAATATCTAAAGGATATCGGATACCTTATAGAGGGAAAGAAAGTGTTCTGAAATTTACTATGGTAATGGTGCACATGTCTGTGATTATACTGAAAAACCCTGAGCTGTATACTTTAAATGGGTGAATTATATGGCATATGAATCATATTTTTATAAAGCTGTAAAAAAAAATCTTTGTCCCAGGAATGGTGGGTTAGCTGCTTCCTCATACATTAAAATATAATATTTTAGTCTAGAAAGTCCATAAATGGACAAAAGTATGATTATCTTCCCCTTATCTTCCTTCAAGTCATCTCTTATTCATTATGGGCAAGAGCCACTTCCAAAGCAGATGAGGTCTTAATTCCCATTAGTATTTGGCCTTTGGTCAACTCACAGCATAAAAAAAAAGAGCTTTTGTTGGCAAGGTCTTCAGACCACCAACAAATTCACCTACGAAGTGGAGCAAATACCATTGTGGTTTTTATTATTTTTTTATTAGAGTGATATTTTTTATTTAACTATTGAGTGCCCTTGCAAGATGGTTTTACATTGAGCCACATAGAGTAATCTTGATCAAGATTTCTAATTCTGTTTTAAACCAGGCCCTTGTAAAATATAACTTCAAGTGCCATGGCCAAGTTAGGCTACGGCTCAAACTTACTATCTATTTGGAAAAGATTTCAAATTCCTTCTCCATTTCCTCTGGATAAACCAGTACATTTCTTTTTTCTGTTCTCTATTTTGAACACATTAATATTAGAATACCTCATATTATTGAGCAAAAATTTTTTTTTTGCTCCAATTCTTTTCGAAGACTGCAGTGTCATGAACACACAGCTATGCCTGGTGGGTGTGCCTGTGTTTACATGAATCTATCCTACTAAATAAAACTTAGTTTATTTCAAAGCCCAAAGGAATTTAACATTTAAATAAAAGTCCTAATAGGAAACAGATTAAACACTCAAGTTAGGGTAACTTGAGAAGCGTTTATTTACAAAGGGACTTATTACAAAAGCAGGGGCAGGATGTGGGGGGAGGGCTCTCCTACGGACTGGTCATATCTAGAGCTCATGAATGAAGGGAGGAAAAGGAAAGTGGAATAGAGAGAGAAGGGTGGAGATTCAGCTGCCTTGAAAGAAGCATTACTTGCTGTCTAAGGCCATAACCATTTTTTATCGTATAGTTTGGGTTCGTAATGATATTTTAAACCAAATTTATTACTCATGACAACAATAGACTAGAGTGGCTTTAATAAGTCAAAACAGAAAACCAAAACAACATTTGGGCATGGCTGATCTTTAAATAATATTCACCCATATTTTACCTTTTTCATTTTTTTTTTTAATCCTCACATGGGGATATTTTCCCACTGGATTTTAGGGAGAGTGGAAGACAGAGGGAAAGACATTGGGAAATATCGATGTGAGAAAACACATTGGTTAATTGCCTCCTGCAAGAGCCTCAATCAAGGCCCCAGCTGGGAAGGAGCCTGCAACCGACTTACATGACCTTGACCCGAATCAAACCCCAGGACCCTTTGGGCTGCAGGCTGACACTCTATCCACTGAGCCAAACTGGATAGGGCTACCTGTTAAATTTATTTAAAAACAAAACAAAACACATTCCTTACTTCTAGTCTGACCAATTTTAAAAGATACGCATATATATATATATATATATATATATATATATATATATATTCTTTTTTATTATTTTTCATCATAGTCTATTTTTTTCTTTCTCTCATATATTTCATTATGATTTGTAATTTTGTATTTTAATTTTGTTTTAAACTTGTTATCCTCATTAGCCAGTAAACCCCAAGAAGGTGAGAATGGTATCTACTTGCTCAACCCTTTGTAGTCCTAGTGTCACCTGGTAAGGGCTTGGTAACTATTTGTCAGTGAATCTGCAAATCAATGTATTTAAAGAAATAGTATACAGACCATATGTACACAGTGGGACACATATAGAAGGACACAAAGTTTACATCATATAAGCAAATATATGTGAAAATGTGTGACTTTTGTAAATAAGGTGCATGCCTTTTGTGACTTTTCATATACATATGACTTCAGTGAACAAAGAAGTAACATTGTGGCCCTAGCTGGTTTGACTCAGTGGATAGAGCATCAGCCTGGGGACTGAAAGGACCCAGGTTTGATTCCAGGTCAAGGACACATATCCGGGTTGCAGGCTTGATCCCCAGCAGGGGGTGTGCAGGAGACAGCCAGTCAATGATTCCTTCTCATCATTGATGTTTCTATCTCTCTCTCCCTCTCCCTTCCTCTCTGAAATCAATAAAAATATATATTTTTAAAAAGAAGTAACTTTGCCATAATCTTATTAGGTGAGAACTCAAGTCCTAAATTATAATGGTTGCTTGCAAAGTCTAGCTTCACAATTAAGTAGGCCAGTTAACTCTGTGTCTCAGTGTCTTCATCTTTAAAATGGAAATGAATTGCCATTTAAATTTCACTCATAAAAAAGTAAAGATTTTTTTTATTAAAGAGAACCAGGATTCTCTCCTTAAAAGAAAGCCTCCACAGATGCTCTGTTCTCTTACAATGGACACCTTCACCATTGTCCTCTTTCAACAAAACATCTTTTGTTCATCTCTGATACCAGTACCAGCCCAACAGAACTGGAAATAGCTTCCTAACTGGAACTGGAAGTAGCCATCTCATGGGACTGTTGAGGATTAGAGATAAAACACCTGTATACCCACTGCACTTATGGAAAGCTGAGAGTATTAGTGATTATTACTTTGTTATTACTGTCTTTATTTTTATTCTGCGCTCATCTGCACGCATAGGCTGTTCTGAAATTTGAGAGAAAGGGTAGGTGCATAGAAGAGATGGGAGAGGGAGAATGACTAATATCTGTGCTTATTGTGGGGCCCTGCACTTTTCGAGGTGCTTTTAATATAGTTTCCCTGTTCTACCCTTGAGAAAAATGAGGCTGAAAAAAACTAATTTTCTCCCACGTTTGTCATTAACCATCTTGTCACACATGCATAGCTAGAGTAGATCCCTTTCTTATGGAATTGTTTATATCTGCCCTAACTTACAATATTCTTGTTTTTCCTGATTCAAAAAATTCAGCTCACTGTTTGTTCCCTCAGTCACCAAGCAAATGTTCCCATTTTCAAGACTCCACTCAAATGCTACCATTGGCTCATGTTTTGTCTCATCATTTGCATTTATGAGGAGGGTAAATCAACTCCTCCGTGTCACCACGAGCTCCTTCAATTCTCCCTGCGACATCTTGACATACAGCTAGGGCTAATTAAGTGATGAGTGTGAGGAGGAGAAAAGCGTGGGGAGGAGGAGGGAGACAAATGGAAGTCTAGAGACAGAACTGTGTGACTAAAACCTGGGAAACAGTCAACAGCATTCCCTCTCAGCTCAGTGCCATATTTCCTTAGATTTTACTGATTTGAAGTTGATTTAGGTGAGGACAAAAAAGCGGTTAATGCATTTAATCTTCTCTTGGTATTTTCAAAATTGTCTGCCTTCCTGTAGGTACTATCAGGCACTACATTTAAAACTTCATTATGTTTTGTTATACTTAGGTGATAGAGGAGAACATAATTGAGACAAAAAGGCAACTTTTTTAGAAAAGCAATTCTAACTAAAAACATAAAATGTTTGTCGCAGAAAAGGGGGAAATACGGATAATTAAAATAACTGTAATGAGAAGTATGTATGTAACCCATGACCTTGAAATAACTGCCATGTAACATTGTCATATATTTTCTTCCTATGCTTTTTTTTCTTTTGATTGCATTGAAATGTACAACCAAAACATATGGGCTTTTCAAAAATTATTTTCAAAACATTATATCATAATGAATTTCTTTGAAAACAAGGATTTGAAATGACACATGGAATTTGAGTTTATACATGAATGAAAAGTATGACATATTCAAAAAAGTGAAAGGTTGTGTTTACTGTTGGGAATGAAGAAAAGAGTAGCATCAGATAGAGCTCGAGAGGTGAGCAGGGACGAGATAATGCAGCCATGTAGAGCCCGTGAAGGATTTGGAGTATTCTCACAGGGATAATCAGAAACACTGCGTGTGTTTTAACAGGGAAGGCTGTGATCAGATCTGCATTTGAGAGAGCCTGAGTAGATGTGGGAAGACCTTTAGGAAGCTGTTTCCAGTTCTGTTGGGCTGGTACTGGTATCAGAGATGAACAAAAGATGTTTTGTTGAAAGAGGACAATGGTGAAGGTGTCCATTGTAGGAGAACAGAGCATCTGTGGAGGCTTTCTTTTAAGGAGAGAATCCTGGTTCTCTTTAATAAAAAAAATCTTTACTTTTTTTATGAGTGAAATTTAAATGGCAAGGATCCAATGGAGAGGAAGAGGGCATGAAACATCAAGAAAACGTGAGGCTGCAAAGCAGGAGGAGATGTGCTTGCTTCATAAAGATACAGAGCCCCCCAATCTATTGTAGCAGGAACAAGGGGGAAAGAACTGGTGCTGGTTTGTGTAGCTGCTCAGATGGTGGAATGCTGAAGTGGGTGACTTCTCGTTTCCCTAGTTTCTCTGTGACAGGTGGCATTGTCCTTTGTTGAGGATAAGAGAGATGAGAAGAAAGGGAAGTGATCTGTGAAGCTTCATGTTATGGAGCCTAGTGGATGGAGATCTCCATCATCCTTACCTACCGCACCGATTGATTCTGAAAATCAGATGTATATTGAGACTGTGGATCAAGCCGATTCACACTGGAGCTCTGTTGCAATCCCTTGAAGCACATTAAAAATTAGCGATTTTCCTGGCAATGACATTTATAGACAGAATTTAAACTGAAGAGTTAGCCTTCTCCAGATTAGGCACATGGGTATGGCGCTAATTGGCAAGGACAAAGCAGCCATCTTGCTAGAGTGCTATCTGCTACTCGGTCTCATGGAATTGGCTGGCTGCCCTGGGGCTTGAAAAGAATTCCTGTTTGCTTTTGTATTGAGTAAAAGAGCCAGGCATTTGCCCCCAGTAACGGAGGCATTGCTGTTTCTTGTTTGGCCATCGCATCACCAGATGTATCATATAAATACTCTAATGGATAGTGGTGGACTAGCAATGTAGGAGATAATCTGATGCAGGCAGATGCTCGCAGTCAAGATTACTCAAGCTGTATTGAAATTTCCTTTGCACCTGGCACTGGAGGTGTTAGCCATGCCAGTTCAATCCCCCCCAACACAGATGTTCTTGTTGTACCACTTTGTCTGTATAACATTTAGGTTTCTGTTTAGCTTTGCCATAGTACACATAAATACTGTAATCCAAAGATCACCCATTTATTAGTGCACCTGCATCTTCAACCAGATTTCTTTCATTCTCTTCCATGAATGTTCAACATTTTTTTTCTAAAAAACGACACAGCTTCGGGGTGAATAACCTCTTGTGTCTGCCAGATAGCTTAACAAAATGATGATGATGATAATAAAAATAACAATGCCAGATTTTTTTTTTTTAAATGCTGTTACTGATACATGGAGATAACCTGAACTATGCTGGGCAAAATATATTTTATTAACTTCTGAGCTTTCCTTTATTTTTTATTAGTGAAGGAGATGGATTATATAAGTAGATTATTTTTCGCAAAGCTCTTTTCTCCAAATAGGATTTTGGTAGAGCTTACCTCTTAAGGAGCAGATTCTCCTGTGTGTGAACCTCTGAAACCCCATTTTAAATTAATAGGAGTGGAGCTCTGTGCAGCTGTAGACTGGGTATGACCTCCTGCATCTGGGATAAAAAAGCCTTGGGAGGGAGGCAAGATCATTACTCCAGAGAATAGCCTTGTGTAGTGGCTGTCCTACCGAAGTGGAGAAAGGGCATCAGAATGTTTCCATCTTGTTTTTATAGTTGCAGGCAGCGCCTGTACCTTTCCCAATACTAATTTTGAAACACATCTCTCTATGAAAAGGAGTTTTAGTGCTACTTAATTTTGGTTTGTGGGGAGATAGAACTGCCTTTCATTATTCATTTGAAACAAATGAATGTTTAAACATGAGCCACATTTTAAAAATGGATGAGCGGTGATGGTTTGTAAAGTTCTTTCTTTTCTCATCGGTAGTAATAGTTTCCCAGGTTTAAACTTGGTGTCCTGCTTATTTCCCACTCTGCATCTACCCACGATTATATTCTGTTGGAGATTTATACATGCATCGCACAGAGAAAAGAGGAACGGAATGTGCCATCATGTCAATATTACTCCCATAATTTAGTAATTCATTGTTTAGAAGTAGAGACTACCATGAAGCCAGCTAATTAAGGGGAGAATAGAATCCAAGAGGAAGAATGAACAAACAAAGAGGATAAATGAAGAAATATCCAGGAGGCTGTGAATGTCCTTTTGTTGACTTCTGACAACTCTTCCAGCACTAGGAAAGGGGTGAACAAACACTAGCAGTGTGTTCAGTGAATAGTTAGAGAGGAGACCTAACTGCAGAGACTACCTCGTATGTACTCCTATATTCTGAAATTAAAGACATGAAGCAAGAACACAGAAAAAATAAAGAAACCAAGAAAAGGCAGTGTCTTTAAATAACTTAATATTAATACAACTACTTTCATTTTGGACTCTGTTGTTCAATAAATAAACAAGTACAGGTCTAGGTATAGTCCATAGCTTTGAAGAAAGAGAGAGGGAGGCCATGTACTTTCGCTGGCATCCAGGAAAATGGATGGGGGCTATTGAAGTAGAACTTGAACCCTCATTAATCCTTCCTGCCTCCTACTTCAAATGTGAGGAGTAAATAGGATTTCCTTTCTTCTAGACTAGTCTTTGTTCTTTTTGGGTTTTTAAGGCTTCTAATAACGCACTCCTGCCGCAGTTCAAGAATCCAGCATACTGGTGCCCACTATTCCACTTCTCGTCCTTAGAATACTTTCTAATTCAACAGAATGCTTCTCTTTGTTTGTTTTGTTTTCTAGTTTTGTTTTGTTTTTATCTCAGAGAGAGGAAAGAAGAGGGGAAGAAGGATAGAAACATCAATAATATGATAAAATCATTGATTGGCTGCCTCCTGCAAGCCTCCTACTGGGGATCAAGCCTGCAACCTGCACATGTGCCCTGATTGGTAGTCAGTCTATTAGTAACTGTGACCTCCTGGTTCATGGGTCCATGTTCAACCCTCAAGCCACACCAACCAGGTCGAATGTTTTTATTGTTTATTATATTGGCAGCAACTCTTGAGATCCTGCCCTGTGCTAGGTACTATGATGTGTTGAATATATTCTCTCACTAGACACTTGTATTTCATTTTATAAAAGAAGGGACAGGTGCTTGCAATGATTTTTTTTTCTTTTGAACGTGTGCATTAGTAAATTATCAACTGGTTAATATTACATATCAGAAATGATCTATTCAAAGTCTGTGGATTTTCTTGTTTATGTTTATCCATCCACTGACCTGTCTGTGTCTCTATATTCAAATATGGTATGAGTCAAATTGTTCTGTGCGACTGACTCAGCCCTCTGGCCAACAATGTGTGACTTTTGCTCTCTGGAGTGATGATATGAGATGTCTCAAAGAAAGCAAAGCTTAAATAGGGGTAAGGTCAGCAAAGGAAGAGTTTCTGCAGGGTGGAAGAATCCCCAAGAGGTGGTAAGACCCGCAGATGGGAGAAGAGCTGGTAGCAGCCCTAGGGCAAATGTTTTTAAACATATATTCTTATTGATTTTAGAGAGGAAGGTAAAGAGAGACAGAAACATCA
The DNA here is from genome assembly GCA_963924515.1 of Vespertilio murinus. NCBI lineage: Eukaryota > Metazoa > Chordata > Mammalia > Chiroptera > Vespertilionidae > Vespertilio > Vespertilio murinus. The sequence continues at coordinate 17,085,078 of OZ004712.1, forward strand.
ATGATGAGAAATTATCATTGATTGCCTGCTACCTGCATGCTCCCCAGTAAGGATCAAGAGTGAAACCCCAGCATATGCCCTGACCTAGAATTGAACTGTGATCGACTGGTTCATAGGTTGATGCCCAACCACTGAGCAACACTGGTCAGGCCCCAGGACAAATCTTGACAATTTTCCTCATTCCCACAAGTGCAGTTATCAGAATGCAAGCTTATATAACAGGAATAACAGTAGCAATGACACACTAAGAATGAGAAACTGTTTTCAAATTTTCCTGGGTCTTATACAATCTTTAGAAAGGAAGTCAGCCTGTAAAATAGCTGAGATCTAACTTGCTGATAAATTGGAGTTTTGGGAACATAGAAGCAGAATAAAGTTGATTAACAGGATATAAAAATAGTTTTTGAACACCTAATGATTTGGGCTGGTACACACCACATGCACATGCACACAAATACACACACACACACATGCATGGCTTATTCAAATGATTGAAGTTTCTCTAAATAAAAGCACATCCCCTTATTTTTAAAGAATTGCATGAAAACAACTGAGGTAAAGAACATAATATATTCATAGTAATATTTTTTTCTCTCCTTGACTTAATCCACTTGAGCATATGTCTCATTCCCATACCCGTGACCTGCATTCAACATTCTTTCTTGTGTGGAAAATAATTATTGTTGTTAAGTAGGGGTCTGGGCTGTTTCACAGTGTCCCCAGACACTCTAACTTCTTTTCTGCCAGTTGACTAAGGACTCAAATCTTTTAGTTCTCATGGGCAAAGAGCTGGTGAAGATTTTTTGTGAGATAATTTAGGTCATATGAACTCCTTACCAAACCATAAACCCTATGTTTTCTCAGCAGTCTTCTATTTCTCAATTTAAAGAGGAGAGAGGGAGCAGTGATGTCATGTAATGGGTTGAAGGATGGTCAGTGACTTAACCAGAGAGCTTAGGGCAATCACTTTCTCATTCATATTTATCTAGCTCCGTGGTTGGCAAACTACAGCTGAAGAGCCACAGGCGGCTCTTTGGCCCCTTGAGTGTGGCTCTTCCACAAAATACCACGGCCTGGGCAAGTATATTTTGAAGAAGTGGCATTAAAAAAGGTTTAAGTTTTAAACATTTGGCTCTCAAAAGAAATTTCCATCGTTGTACTGTTGATATTTGGCTCTGTTGACTAATGAGTTTGCCGACCACTGATCTAGGTAGACACATATATAAACACACTGAGAAGTTCGGGTTCACCAAGGATACTTATAGAAATGTGCAGAAGACATAGACCATATCAGAACAACTAAAGCTTCGGGTCATCTCAGAGTTTAACATGGATGCATGTATCAGACCACAGCATACAAGTGTCCACGTGTTAAAATGTCATCTATTACTGCAGAGCATGTTGACTTTTCTAAACAAAGTACTGTCCTCATTTTAAAGTATGTGGTTTAATATATGTCAAAGCTTCTAGAAATGTTCATTATTTAAAAAATATTAATGGTTAATGTTTAAGTGCAATGACATGAACTCATGTTCCTGCATATTGACAAGTATGAATGTCAATGAGCACCATTCCCCCACTCATGTGATGGCATTGGGAAGCATGTCATTAAAATGACAGGAGCATTCATATCCTGCTGAAACCTGGGAAGGAGGGAACAGCAATGACACTTAAATGCCTGTTGGTGTTATTTTATCAGAAGTTATCGATTATCTAAATATTTTGGATTGCCCAGTGATACAATAAGTTTTTCTTTGGCCCACCACCAAGTCATAATATATGCCTCCTATAAATAGAAAATGATGGTGGGTGAAGCATTTTGATATCATGTTTTTCAACTAAATAAACCTAATGATGTTTTCTAGGCCCCCATGTGTATGATTGTACAGTGTGTGCTGTGTGAAATTTGAGAAGCCATTTGCTTCACTTAGATGTGAATAGTGACCCAAGAGTTAAGTGTTACACATACAACCTGGGCCACGTCATGCTTTGGCCTGCAGACTCAGGGGCCTTGAGGAAAATAAGCTTTTCTTGTCACTGTTGTATCCTAGTTGACTAACCTTTATGTCAGTGCTTTTTATGCTAAATATTCTTGCTTATAAATAGGAACCTTCTGTAAACATGGGTGAAATTTGCTGCCCTTGGAATATATTCACTATTCAAATAGAGAAGTACAAGAATGAGGCAAAATCCATCTCTAAGGGCTCTTGATGATTTTATAGTTTTCTATTTGTTTCTTACTCTAATTTATTATTGGCTAATCCGGTATCATCACCAGGGAAAATCTTATGATTGTCTTATATATTTTCTTTAACATGGGTACAGAAAAATGTTAGAGTACAGGAAGAATAAAAGTTTATCCCTCCCTGGGCGCCCCCCCTCCCCACTATTCTCTCTGATACAGACCCCCAAGCAGAGATTATTCGCACATCTGTGATTTTTTTTTCATGGTGCACACATTTGCACCTTTTTTTTTTTTAATGTTGACTGAATCACTTAATTGTAGAGGAGTGTTCATTTTAATGTAAATCTTACAGTATTACATGAGTGAATGTATGAAAATAGCTTGGAACAGTTTAAATTGGGCAGAATTCGGCTTTGATCATAATGTGCCTCTTCAGCATTAAAATAAACTTGCAACATATGCTGAAAAACATGTGTAATAAGTAAGTGCCTCTTGCATGGTGACTTATCTGAAAAAAGTAAATCATCATTTAATAGAATTTAAAATTTATAAAATACTTCTAAGGACTGACAATGTTATGATATGATTAGCATTTTATTTTTTTTTTTTTTTTTTTTTTTTTTTTTTTTTTTTTTTTTTAATTGATTTTTATTAATTATGGTATCACATAATTGTCCTTATCCCCCCATTCCCAACCCAAACCCATCCCTACATATTCCCCTACCCCCTTATTGTCCATAGTGCATGCACACAAGTCCTTTGGTTGATCTCTTCCCTTTACCCCCACCCTCCCCTACTTTCCCTCTGAGGTTTGAGAGTCTGATCGCTGCTTCTCTTTTTCTGGGTCTATCTTTGTTCACCAGTCTATGTTGTTCATTATTTCGTCTAGATGTGTGAGGTCATGTGATCCAAGAAATACCCTTATAAAAACCTAAACTGCGATAAGCCTTAATGGTTATCCTGAGAGGCAAATGAATCAGTCTGTAGTGAGTTCCGTTCTGGGCCAGCAGTTCTTTTGAGTCCCAGTTTCAATGTCAAATAGTTCCTTGTGTGTACATGTCAGCCATGATATTTCAGATCTGGTTGGTGGACAAATGGTGGTAATGCAGGTCCGACCATCTCTTGTTTGATCGTGGGTATCCTTCAGCAATAGGCAGCCGCTGTCTGTTGGTATGGTGAGGCGTCCTCAGCATCTTCCATCTCTGAATTGTCTCTTCTGTCTTCATGGCTGGAGCACTTCTGTCTATTCCTCTCTGTTACTGGATTCCAGGTGGTCTCAGAGTTGTTTTCTGAAACTATACAAACATATTCTCGACCAAAAGTTAATACAGAGATATTCTCTTTAAATTTGACTTGGGATTCTTTTTCATCCCCACCCCACTCCCCCAAATAATTTTCCTCTTGCTTATTTTGACTCCATGTGTGTATTTTTATGGATATCTTGCTGTTAGCGTTTCAAATAAAGGTTAATTTTCTTAAGTACAAAAAAAGTTTTTAGATGTAAATTATTCTCAGTATATTTTTCCTTACATGATATTCTTCCACTGTCACCCCCTTTTTTACTTTAGGTAATTGGAGACTTCTGGGGATTTTATTGTTAGTCTTGATATCTTTTACATTTTAATTATTTGCGCTACACTATGACTGCATTAGGTTCATAACATGTTGTGCAATTTTACCATGAGGCGCTCTGCCAATAAGAATTTTTGTTAATACTATAGGAACAGCATTTTGTACAGTACACTCAGTTTTTCTAGAATATTAATTTACTTCTATTAGCCACATTGATTTTCTCTGAGAAATTGGGTACTATTCATATGTCAGACTCAACACTCTAGCAACTATCTTATTTACCATGTGTGTATTAGTGGAATTGATTGTTTGGCTTCTTGAGAAGGGCCTGAGCATTCTAGCTATTAGGCTGGACTTGGAAATTAGAAACCCACTTGCCCCCACCATGGATACAAGGCCTCTCAAACAAGTCTTGTTGCAGTGAAATGGCAGCTGCTGTCAGCCACGTCTCTGTTACATGGGTCCCAAATTGAGCTGTGCATGGGTAGTGAAGCAGCCATGGGGGAAGGAGACCTCCCTCAGAATGGGAGAATGTTCAGGCGCCTGCCAGGTTGCAGGAGGGGTGGTAAGGGTCTGTGCCCCACCTCCGTTGCTCCCCAAGTTCTCTCCTGATGGCCCCTCTGTGACTGTGCCTGTCTTAGGTTGTTCCTTCCATGAGGAATCTTACCCGTCTCTGGCTAACCAGCCATCCTCCGGGGCCAAGCAGGGTGATGTGAGGTTTAGTTCTGTCTCCTTGGTGACCTATGCCCCATGGGCTCCACACCCAGCACCTGCCTCGGGAACCCCTCACCTGCTGGCAAGGTCCGGGCGTTGAGCTCATATTTTTGGGACTCCATGTTTCTTCTCCAGAGAGGGCCTAGCTCCCCCCACTGGGCGGGTGGGACATCCGTGGTGCCAGCCACGTTGGTGCTTCAGCCTTGGCATGAACTAAAAGGTCAGGTAACAGTTGTGGGCATCTGGACCATGAGAAAAGGTTCATTTTTGGCCACAAGGGCAAGACAGGCCAATATAGAATGCTCAGGTGCCTTCTCAGGAGGCCCTCTGCCTAGTGGAAGGGATGAGGTCCTTTCATATAGTTTTTAAATTGCTGTCAGACATTCAAAGGATTGGTTTGTATGTTTTTTGGGGATAATTGTATAATATGCTGTTGTAATTCTAAAATATCTATAGTTGTGTTGCTTTTGTCTCCAACCGCCAACAAAGTGTGTGTGTGTGTGTGTGTGTATTAATAAAATAAATCATTCTTTATTGATAGTCCTTGATGGGAGATACTATTATAGGTAATGGGGATAACCCAAATCTGGGAACAATTGTAATGACCTTGTAGAATAATATCATGTAAGGATATTCTTTGCTCTAGGTCATGGAAATTCCATTTTAAACTGGTTGTCAATTTCTTTTTGCTTAGGCAAGGTTTTTGTTTCATTTTCTACACCTTTCCCAGGAGGAAGTAGTGATGGTCCCTTCCTTTGGTGTCCTCACAAGCCAGAATCTTCTATTTAATTTTACACACAAAGGAGCAGTAGCTTAATTTTGTGTCCTACAAAAGGGGAGCTGGGTGGTGCGCTCTATGTAGTTATACTTCCTTGTCCCACCAGTAGTCCTCCTGGATGACTAAGGTGTTTGGTATCATCAGTGACTACTTTGGGCAGGAGGATCAACCCAGGTAAGGGCTCCCACCCATGCAGGATTAGGAACATAGGTCCAGAAATACTTACCCAATAGCCCCAGGTTATATTACCGTACAGCTGATTCCTGCTAGCCTGGCGGTAAAGGCGTTCTCAGGTGTTCTTGGGGTTCTGGTTACCTCACACTTTCTTCTCTCTCTCTCTCTCTCTCTCTCTCTCTCTCTCTCTCTCCTCTTTCTCTCTTATAATAATATTATTATTATTGTTTTACATATGTGTTCTTATCCCTCCCTTATCCCCCACCCTCCACCTATACTCCACCCCCATTTATCTGTGGCCATTAATGAGGCTCATGAGTATGCCCACAAGTCTCTCGGTTGATTTCTCCCCCTTTCTCCCAGCGATCCCCTCCTTCTCTGGTGTTTGGGGTTCTAATCAATATTACTCAGTCTCTGGGTCTGTTATTATTCATCAGTCTATGCCATTCACTATATTCCATAAATGAGTGATATCATGTGATGTTTATCTTTCTCTGCCTGGCTTATTTCACTTAGCATAATGGACTCCATCTCCCTCCAAGTTGCTGCAAATGGTAGGAAGTCTTTCTTTTTTAACGCAGCATAGTATTCCATTGAATAGATGTACCACAGTTTTTTAATCCATTCATCTGCTGATGGGCATTTCGGCTGTTTCCAAATCTTAGCTATGGTGAATTGTGCTGCTATAAACATAGGGGTGCATATATCCTTTCTGATCCGTGTTTCCATTTTCTTGGGATATATTCCTAGGAGTGGAATCATTGGGTCAAATGGGAGTTCCATTTTTAGTTTTTTGAGGAAACGCCATACTGTTCTCCACAGTGGCTGCACCAGTCTGCATTCCCACCAGCAGTGTAAAAGAGTTCCTTTTCCTCCGCATCCTCGCCAACACTTGTCGTTTGCTGTTTTGTTGATGATAGCCATTCTGACTGGTGTAAGATGGTACCGCATTGTTGTTTTGATTTGCATCTCTCTGATGATTAATGACTTTGAGCATGTTTTCATATGTCTCTTGGCCTTCCTTCTGTCTTCTTTAGAAAAGTGTCTATTTAGCTCAGTTGCCCATTTTTTAATTGGGTTGTTTATATTCTTTTTGTTAAGTTGTATGAGTTCTCTGTAAATTTTGGAGATTAAACCCTTATCAGTGATATCGTTGGCAAATATGTTCTCCCATGCAGTGGGGTTTCTTGTTGTTTTACTGATGGTTTCCTTTGCTGTGAAAAAGCTTTTTATTTTGATGTAGTCCCATTTGTTTATTTTATTTTTAGCTTCCATTGCCTTAGGAGCAGTATCAGTGAAGAAGTTCTTTCGGCATATGTCTGAGATTTTCCTGCCTGTGGATTCCTCTAATATTTTTATGGTTTCCTGTCTTATGTTTAAGTCCTGTGTCCACTTTGAGTTTATTTTTGTGTATGGTGTAAGTTGGAGGTCTAGTTTCATTCTTTTGCATGTATCTGTCCAATTTTCCCAGCACCATTTGTTGAAGAGACTGTCTTGTCTCCATTGTATATTCATGCCTCCTTTGTCGAATATTAATTGAGCGTAGTGCCTTGGGTCAATATCTTGATTCTCTATTCTATTCCATTGGTCTATATGTCTGTTCTTGTGCCAGTACCAGGCTGTTTTGAGAACAGTGGCTTTGTAATACAGCTTGAAGTCTGGTACAGAGATCCCTCCTACTTGATTCTTCTTTCTCAGGATTGCTGTGGCTATTCGGGGTCTTTTTTTATTCCAGATAAATTTTTGGAGACTTCTTTCTAGGTCTGTGAAATATGCTGTTGATATTTTAATGGGGAGTGCATTAAATCTATAGATTGCTTTGGGTAGTATGGACATTTTGATGATGTTGATTCTACCAATCCATGAACATGGTATGTTCTTCCATCTGTTTACATCTTCCTCTATCTCTTTTTTCAGTGTTGTGTAGTTTTCTGCGTATAAGTCTTTTACCTCCTTAGTTAAGTTTATTCCTAGGTATCTTAATTTTTTTGGTGCGATGGTAAATGGGATTGCTTTCTTTGTCTCTCTTTCTGTAAGTTCATTATTGGTGTATAGAAATGCCATAGATTTCTTGGCGTTGATTTTGTATCCTGCTACCTTGCCGAATTCATTTATTAAGTCTAATAATTTTTTTATGGACTCTTTAGGGTTTTCTATGTATAGTATCATGTCATCTGCGAATAAGGACAGTTTTACTTCTTCTTTTCCAATTTGGATGCCTTTTATTTCTTCTTCTTGTCTGATCGCTATAGCTAGTACTTCCAGCACTATGTTGAACAGGAGTGGTGAGAGTGGGCATCCCTGTCTTGTTCCTGTTCTTAGAGGGAATGGTTTTAGTTTTTGCCCATTGAGTATGATGTTGGCTGTGGGTTTGTCATAAATGGCTTTTATTATGTTGAGATATGAACCTTCTATCCCTACCTTACTGAGAGTTTTTATCAAGAAAGGGTGTTGGATTTTGTCAAATGCTTTTTCTGCATCAATGGATATAACTATGTGATTTTTATCTCTCAATTTGTTTATGTGATGTATCACATTTATTGATTTGCGGATATTGTACCATCCTTGCATCCCTGGTATAAATCCTACTTGATCATGGTGTATGATCTTTCTGATGTACTGCTGGATCCGATTTGCTAGAATTTTGTTGAGGATTTTGGCATCTATGTTCATGAGGGATATTGGCCTGTAATTCTCTTTCATTGTGTTGTCTTTATCTGGTTTTGGTATTAGGGTGATGCTGGCTTCATAGAAGGAGCTTGGAAGTGTTCCTTCTTCTTGAATTTTCTGGAGTAGTCTGAGGAGGATAGGTTTTAGTTCTTCCTTGAATGTTCGGTAAAACTCTCCTGTGAAGCCATCTGGCCCCGGGCTTTTGTTTGCTGGAAGCTTTTTGATGATTGCTTCAATTTCATCCATAGTTATCTGCCTATTGAGATTTTTAGTATCTTCTTGATTAAGTTTTGGAATGTTGTATTTTTCTAGGAATGTGTCCATTTCCTCCAAGTTGTTCAGTTTATTAGAATAGAGTTGCTCATAGTATTTTGTAACAATCCTTTGTATTTCATCTGGGTCTGTTGTTATTTCACCTCTTTCATTTCTGATTTTGTTTATTTGGGTCCCCTCTCTTTGCTTTTTGGTGAGCCTGGCTAGTGGTTCATCAATCTTGTTTATCCTTTCAAAGAACCAGCTCTTGGTTTTATTGATTTTTTGTATTGTTTCTTTGGTCTCTATGTCATTCATTTCTGCTCTGATCTTTATTATTTCCTTCCTTCTGTTCACTGTGGGTTTTTCTTGTTGCTGTCTTTCTAACTCTTTGAGTTGTTGAGTTAGATTATTTATTAACACTTTTTGTTGTTTTTTGAGGTATGCCTGTATAGCTATAAATTTTCCTCTCAGTACTGCTTTCATTGTATCCCATAGTATTGATATTGTTGTGTTTTTATTGTCATTAGTCTCCAGGAATTTTTTAATTTCTTCTTTGATCTCATTGTTTACCCAATCATTGTTTAATAGCATGTTATTCAATCTCCAAGTGTTTAAATTTTGGGGGGTGTTTTTCTTATAGTTTATTTCTAATATTATGCCATTGTGGTCTGAGAAAATGCTTGGAATGATTTCAATCTTTTTGAATTTAGGGAGACTTTGTTTGTGACCCAAAATGTGGTCTATTTTTGAAAATGTCCCATGTGCACTTGAGAAGAATGTATATTCTGTGGCTTTGGGGTGAAATGTTCTGAAGATATCAATTAAGTCCATCTGATCTAGTGAGTCATTCAGAATTGCTGTTTCTTTGCTGATTTTTTGTTTAGTTGATTTATCCATTGATGTCAGTGGCGTATTAAAGTCTCCTACTATGATTGTGTTGTTGTCAATTTCTCCCTTGATATCTTCCAGGAGATTTTTTATGTATTTGGGTGCTCCTACATTGGGTGCATATATGTTTATTAGGGTTATATCTTCTTGTTGTATCGATCCCTTTATTATTATGAAGTGGCCTTCTTTATCTTTTGTTATGGCCTTTACTTTGAGGTCTATTTTGTCAGAAATAAGTACTGCTACCCCAGCTTTTTTTTCATTTCCATTTGCCTGAAATATGTTTTTCCATCCCTTCACTCTCAATCTATATGAGTCATTTTTTCTGAGGTGGGTCTCTTGTAGACAGCATATATATGGGTCATGTTTTTTTATCCATTCAGCCACTCGATGTCTTTTGAGTGGAGCATTTAGTCCGTTTACATTTAAGGTTATTATTGAAATGAAATTGTTTGTAGCCATTTTTATTTTTTTGAGACTATTCCTTCTTAACATTTTGTTTTACACCAGCCCTTTTAGCATTTCTTGCATTGCTGGCTTGGTCGTGATAAACTCCCTTAGCATTTTTTTGTCTGTGACGCTCCTTATTTGCCCTTCAATTTTGAATGATAACCTTGCTGGATAGAGTATTCTTGGATTTAATCCCTTGGTTTGCATCACTTTGTAGATTTCTTTCCATTCTTTTCTGGCCTGATGTGTTTCTGTTGAGAAATCATTTGATAATCTAATGGGGGTTCCCTTGTATGTAACTTTCTGTCTCTCTCTTGAAGCCTTTAAGATTCTCTCTTTGTCCTGAATATTTGCCATAGTAATTATGATGTGTCTTGGTGTGGGTCTATTCGGGTTCATTCTGTTTGGGACTCTCTGGGCTTGTATGACTTTTTTCTTTGCTACCTCAGGGAAGTTTTCTGACATTATTTCTTCAAATATTTCTTCTAAACCTTGTTCTTCCTTTTGTTCTGGCACCCCTATTATTCTTATGTTGCTTCGTTTCATGTTGTCCCATAGCTCCCTTAGGCTTTCCTCCTGTCTTTTAAGTTTTTTCTCCAATTGCAATTCAACTTGGCTGTGTTTTGCTTCCCTGTCTTCTAATTCACTAATTCGGTCCTCTGCTTCTCCTAGTCTACTGTTGAAGCTTCCCATGGCGTTTTTTATTGCATCTATATCATTCTTCATTTCTTCTTGATTTTTCCATAAGTTGTTGATTTTTTCATCCATTTCTTCTTGTTTCTTGCATATGGTGTTAATTTTTCCTTCCAACCGATTTAAGACCTCCATGATCCTTATTCTGAATTCTTTTTCTGGCAAATTGCAGGCTTCTGTGTCACTTAGCTGTCTTTCTGGTGTTTCCTCATTTTCCTTCCTTTGGTGAGATCTTTGCTTACCCATTTTTGGTCTTACTGACTGATCTAGATGTTGAGCTTTGCAGGGGCTACTCCTTGGGTGTCAATAGCTTCTCTATCTGCCGTTTCTCTATGGCAGTAGCTACGGTTAGCTGCAGTTCCTCTGGTGGGTGCTGTTCGCAGCAATGGTGCCTCCTCTGGTTTGTGGGGGAAGTTGCTCGTATAGCTTCTGTTCCTTGGGCGGTGTTGGGATGATTATGAGGTTGCTATGGATCTGGATGCTCCCTCAGCTGCTGCTCCCTGGGCCAACAAGACTCAACACCGAGGGAACTAAACACAGATGTACTCACGACACCTAAAACCCCAGTATAAGTGACCCCCTGAGAAAATAGATATTGGACAGCGAAAAGAGAGCACAAATGCTATAGAGGAGAGAGGAAGATATATGGAATAAAAGACAGAAGAATAAGAGGATTGAAGCAGAATTTGTAGAGGCTAAACTTATATAGTGAAAATAAGATTGAGAATTGGATGACTATGGGGAAGGCCTCAATTTAGTATTAAGGAAGTAGAAAGGGAATAATTGGATGAAAGGAAAGAGAATTTAAAAAATGGTAAATTTACATAAAGAAATTAACTTCAAAAATGGTATAAAAAATTAAAAATAGCAAATAAAAAATACTGATGAGAAATAAGGTGGACAGATATAAAAGAAAAGTATCAGACCCGAACCAGAAAACAAAGAAGAAAAGAAGAAAAAAATGCAGAAAGGGAGAAAGAAAGAAAGAAAGAGGAAAAAAGAAAGAAAAATAGAAAAAAAGGAAGGAAGGAAGGAAGAAAAAAGGAAAGGAGAAAAAAGGAAAAATAAAAATAAAAGTGGGGGTAAAAAAGTAGAGTGTCTTCTTTTGGCTGGGTTATGATTCCGTTTGTATTGTTCTATCAGTTTCCTGGTTGCTATATCCTCAGGGATTATTCAGATTCCTTGTTTTACTCAATGGGTGATCGGGGTGTGGCTACGTTGGTTGCCTGGAGACTGGAGGGCGGGGCTGTCTCTCGGGAGAAAATGGCGACTGTGCTTACGGAGATGACTCAGCACCAGGTCTGTGACCACCTCCCCCAGATCACCCACTCTTCCCCAATTCCACAAGCCCACACCCTCTCCCGCACCTCAGCCACGGGTAAGTGTATCTCAAAGGTCCTGCGAACCAGGTTTAGTGGGAGGAGGCACAGGCACCAGCGCGAGGAGGGATTGCGTTTCTAAGAGCTTCTCTCTTGTCGGCACTGTGAGATCCAGTTTACCCTTCAGAGTTTGCTCAAATCTAAATCCAGACCCTTAGGATCAGAATCCCCGACCTCCCTAAGTCCCTTGGTCCCCCTCCCTTTTATTTTCTCACAGAAATGCTTAGCCTGTCCTCAGGGACGCGGCCCAGCACCCTGTGGATTCCCCCCTGCCTCTGGTCGCTGAGGCTCCGCAGATTCTCCCGCTTTGATCTTTGATTTTACCTTACTTCCGGAACTTCTGCCCTTCCTGGGTGTAAACTAGCTCACCAGCTGTGTCTCCTCACCAAATTTGGGCTGAATTCCACTCGTTTCAGCTGCTCCCTCCACCTGCTCTGGGACTAGGCTCTGGACGCGTCCTTCCACTACGCCGCCATCTTCCGAGTCTGCAGGCCCTGGAAGCAAGCAGTGAGGCTTCTGGGAGAGAGAGAGCGCGAGAGCGCAGAGAGCGCGAGAGCGCAGAGAGCGCGAGAGCGCAGAGAGCGCGAGAGCGCAGAGAGCGCGAGAGCGCAGAGAGCGCGAGAGCGCAGAGAGCGCGAGAGCGCAGAGAGCGCGAGAGCGCAGAGAGCGCGAGAGCGCAGAGAGCGCGAGAGCGCAGAGAGCGCGAGAGCGCAGAGAGCGCGAGAGCGCAGAGAGCGCGAGAGCGCAGAGAGCGCGAGAGCGCAGAGAGCGCGAGAGCGCAGAGAGCGCGAGAGCGCAGAGAGCGCGAGAGCGCAGAGAGCGCGAGAGCGCAGAGAGCGCGAGAGCGCAGAGAGCGCGAGAGCGCAGAGAGCGCGAGAGCGCAGAGAGCGCGAGAGCGCAGAGAGCGCGAGAGCGCAGAGAGCGCGAGAGCGCAGAGAGCGCGAGAGCGCAGAGAGCGCGAGAGCGCAGAGAGCGCGAGAGCGCAGAGAGCGCGAGAGCGCAGAGAGCGCGAGAGCGCAGAGAGCGCGAGAGCGCAGAGAGCGCGAGAGCGCAGAGAGCGCGAGAGCGCAGAGAGCGCGAGAGCGCAGAGAGCGCGAGAGCGCAGAGAGCGCGAGAGCGCAGAGCTATGATTAGCATTTTACAATAACACAGAGCACCTGGCTATTTCTGATCTAAAGAAACAAAACTTTTAAATTTTAAAAATGCTATCAGACTTTAATCACTTCTGGAAACATTTGAAAACAAAGCATTTAGCCGACAGCTATCTTATATTGCTACATGCTTCAAACTTGTGTATGCTATTTAAAAGATATAAAGGAATGTGGCAAATTGATTTCAGTCCTTAGATCGCTCAGTTAAAATAACGAAGTTACCAATATTCTTAAATCATTATGAGATTGAGCAGAATTGATTATGACAAAGGAGTTTCCAACAAACAAAATGACTAAACAACAACATTTGCCTTTGAAAACCACCTTGGTGAGGTAATATTGTTTAATGACAATTAGCTATGAATCTTTCTATCAGGGTCCTGGTAGTGCAGGGAGGAATGGTGCTTTTATGAGCATCAAACTCTAAACACTGGCTGTATAACTGTGGACACAAAATTTATCTTTTCTGACTTCTTATTCCCATCTGTAAAATTGTATCATGAAAGAACACTTTGGGATGTCGGTATAAAAATAAAAATAAATTTAAAAAGCCACCTAACAATGGCTTAAGCATAGCCAGAAAAAAAAACATTTTCAAAAATTCTTATATAAAAGATAATCTATCAATGTTTACTTTGTCATTGTTATTATTAATCCTCACCTAAAGATATTTTCCCCATTGATTTTTAGAGAAAGTAGAAAGGAGGGAAGGAGACAGAGAGAAAGGAAACCGATGTGAGAGAGACACAGCAATTGGTTGCCGCCCACATGCACCCTGACCATGACCAGGCCATGGCCGGGATCAAGCCTGCAGCCAAGGTCTGTGCCCTTAAATGGAATCAAACCTGTGACCCTTCATTCTGAGGGCCAACCTTCTAACCACTGAGCCAACCCAGCAAGGGCTAATGCTCACTTTTAATGAAAGGAATACCTTTGTCACTTCAAGAAGTTTCCTCTGAAATCATGAGCCTTCAACCCCAGCTCTTACTCATTGTAAAACAAATTCAAAGGTGGTTCTATCTTTCTTTCTGAGACAGTATATAAGGCTATCAGGAATACTTCAAGTGTACTTAATATAGTTCACTATTACTAATTCAACATGTACTTATCGATTATCTATTCTGTGCCAGGTAGTGCATTTGGGAATCTAAAAACGAAACAACAAACGTCAAAGCAACACGACACATCTTTCTTACCCACAAACATGTCACATTAATCTGAAAGTGATATTTCACCTCAATAGGTAAAATTTCTCCAAGCTACCCACTATGTGGACTTCCAGCGCGCTCCATGAATGAGCTCTTATCAGTACATCCTACACCCAACTCTCTTTGTTCTCTGCCTCTTCACTTCTTTTTCCCTCCTTTTTCCTTATCTTGTTGGCATTGCCATCAGCTTTTTTCCCAAATCTGACCCTGGGCATCATGGTGCCTCCTAACACTCCCCACCTCCCAGGTCGTGATACCATCCGTTCTGCCTCCTAAACAACCCTTCCTATTATGCACACGGTCACCACATTACTTTACCTCCTTGTCATTTCTCACTAGATTATTTCTGTGCTTCTCTAATTGATCACCCTCCTTCTAAACTCATTTCCTTACAATCCATCTTCCACACGACTCGATAAATGTTCTTTTTAAAATGCAATCTAATCACTTTTCTACTTAAGCTTAGAAATCTTAACTGCCCCTCCCACCACAACCTCACTGCCCATTCTGTCAACTACAGGGAAAATCCAAACTCCTAAGCATGCTGTAGAAAGCCCTTTATGACGGAGTCCTCATCACCTAATTTGCCTTCAGCATCATCGGTTACAGAAAGACTTTCCCTAAATTCTTCCCAACCCAAGCGCCCCCCCTCCCATCATTCATAGAATTGAACACTTTCCATTTTTTGGCAATGTATATTTTGAATAGATGTCTATTGTAGCACTAATTATACTACATCACTTTGTATTAATCCTCACCAGAGGATATGCTTAGAAAAGAGGAAAGAGAGAGAGAGAGAGAGAGAGAGAGAGAGAGAGAGAGAGAGAGATTTTCACTACTGTTTCAAAATCATTAAGTAATAACCTAGTAAGCTAATTGTATTAATTTAACAGCCTAATTAAAAAAAAAAAAAAAAGACTTCCTTATAGTGTGCTGCCACCAGCCCTGGTTCTAGTTCAGTTTTGTTTCTCTTACCAACTCAATCCCACTGAACTTCCGGTTCTACTCCACTGTGGACCTAGGACACCGGGGCATCTTCTCTTCAGCCTGTTCCCTTGTGGAAAGAAGACCTATCTGGGTCTTATTTCTGTCTTTAGCCTCACAAGGAGCCCAGGCCTGTCTCAAGGAGCCTGCAGAGCGCTGGCCTACTAGTCCCCTGGAATTCCATGGGAGAAAGGCTCTTTGCTTCTCCCTGTGGAAACTGAGGTTTGTGGGACTGACGTAAATGCTGTGGTGATAGCATCTCAGATCTCTGACCCCAGAGATTCATGTCTTCTGCTCGCCTCCCCAAAACTGAGGAGGCTGACCTGCTGGCTTTCAATAAAGGTACAAAGATGCTTCACCTCTGAACAACAATGCAATGTCCATACAGTCAAACTCCTCTCACCTAGGGTCTTCCTAGACCCCTGCTTTCTGATTCTTCCTCACTATTCTCATTTCCTGGCTTCAGATTCCTTTTCTTTTTATTGATGATCCATGCAAAACAGGCGTTTTTGTTTGTTTTTTTTACTTGCAACTCAAATTAGCATTTCTTTATAAATCTATTTAGTCCCAAATGCTTGTTATAAGGAAAGAACTGACGTTGTGTACAACTCTGAGACTACAGTACACTAGAAACATTTAATTATTTGATCTATACAAGCCATGGGCAAACTATGGCCCACGGGCCACATCCAGCCCGTTTGGCTGTTCTATCCGGCCCACAGAGCCCAAAGAGCGGAGGGTTCTCTTGCTCTCCCCTCTGCTCCTTCACCAGCAGCCCAAGACGAGAGTGCCAGCATGGTCATGTTACTTTTGTTCCGGCCCTCCGGTCCAGTGTAAGAACCCATTGTGGCCCTCGAGTCAAAAAGTTTGCCCACCCCTGATCTATACCCACACGTGTCAAGCCCAAAGGTATGAACTTATCAGTGCTTCTCAAATAGCAGTTGCATAGCTAGCTGAGTTGGACATTTCAAAGTCTCCATAGGGACCAAAATGAGTCCTTCCACTCATTTTCCTTCGACTCGTTGGTCTGTTTCACATCTGATGACCTTAGTCAGATGGCCTATATCAGAGAGAATATATGAGTCCGTTTGCTCAACGGAGGGCTGTACCCCTGTGAGCCTGTCTGACAAAAACCACTGGTAGGTATTCTCTGAAATGTGCCATCTTCTTTAAACCACCGCTGTCGGAGAAACAAACCTTTCTAACAATGTTTTCCCAAAGACATTGATAGCCATCCTGCATTGTCACCTAAGAGAGAAAGACGAATAAGAAGGAACTTCAAACTGTCTGGTGAAAGTGGCGATCAGTCCAAACACATTAAAATTCTATTTTCCTTTACAACTGTTTGCTGCAGATGACCCCCACTGATCTTAAGTATATTTCTGTATCTGTAACTGAATAGAGGTTTTCCGTACAGCATGTTCTAATGGCACTCTGGCCTTTAGCCAACAAGGCACTGAATAAGGCTATTTTTAAAATACAGAAACTGGGAACAGCTGCAGCAATCAAATTTGATAAAAACAGAGAGGAACTTTGCTTTTTTTTTTCCTTGCTTTTTTTTTTTTACACGGTTTGTCCAAGTTTAGACTTCTTTCATAGAACTGCTTTTGTTCCCGTTGTATGAAGGGCTACAAGACCAATACAGTGAAGCCCTTTTAAACAAATACGTTTTAAAAGAATACGGCTAAATAGAATAATTTTTCTTTGTCCCGGGAGTATCAATGCGAAAGTATTATAAACCAGTTTTGAAAGGGCTAGATCTCTGCGAAGAGGAGGCAGGAGAAGAAGGAGCAATATTAGTAAAGTTTGTACTCTGAAAGAGGTTTTGGCTTCTCCACCTCCCTCCCCCAAAGCAACTTCTTGAAAGGGAAGATAAATGCTTGGTTTCTCGGTGTTGGAAATCCTGAAAGTTTGCATTGAACTTCTCGTGGTCACCGGGGTTGTTAGGGACGAAGGCACTTTGAATGTCCCAGTCCTACTTTTCACATCGCTGCCATTCACAAAATGTTTCTGTATTTCCTGAAAGCTGGAGTAATATCAGGGCAGTTCTTTTATAAAGATAAAATGACATGCTTTTTAAAATGTAAAGGAACACTTTCACAGAGACCTTTTGTGCTTCTCTGAATCCCTCATCATGTCTATATACAAGGCCTTATTCTTTATTTTTTTTTTAAAAAAAAAGTCCAAGCTCTTTGGAAACTTGTCAGGACGTGATTAATAAGCGTCACGAGGTGAATAGATACTGAAAAAATCTCCCCTGCAGGCATGGGTTGCAAGTTCTCTCCTCTAAGTGATTTCGTGTGTGGAATGGGTTTGTCTGCTAACTTTGTAATTGGCATGACAAAGGATATTGTATTTCATATAAGTATTTACAAATGGGATTCATTTAAAATCCCATCCAAATAAACCTACTTATGTCAACATTAATTCAATTTAGTCATCCGAAATGTAATGCAATTCTTTTTTCTGTAGCCATAAAGTCATGAAATAAAATTATCTTACTGCAAAAAAAATGGCAAAAAAGGCAGGGGACACGCAAAATAGAAGCATCCAGGTGTATATTAAGCTGTGCTAACTTGTTAGCATTAGCCTATTAGGTATGACGGCCCATCTGTCTACAGTGTATTATTAGCTGGGGGGAAAATGGAAAAACACATTAAGCAGAGTCTTCCCCATCTTGAATAATTTTTTTCCTTGAGGCGTTGATGATCCATTCACAAACAGCTCATCGCCAAGCAATAATGATAGTGTGTCCTTGGTGCTTGAGAAAATAACAATCCCTGTCCCCGTTCTGTGTTCTGTCCTGTTTTCTGTTCATGGGGGTCTTCAGTCCTTCGTTATGGCAAACTCCTTAAACACACATGCTGTTCTAACCGGAAGTTGATATTCTTGTTGGGTGAAAGCCTTGAACTCAGCAGGTGGTCGGGGGTTCTCTGGCAAGACACCAGATTTCAGGATATCACCCTACATGTTACTGATACCAAAAAGTTCTCAATGAAAATTACTGGGGATTTAATTCTATGGAGCCATGGGGCCTCTTTTCTGCAGACATACTGCCGGGGCAGTGAGTCTGACTTTTCACCGGCGGTGTGCTTTTATGCAAGAGGTCTGAGAAAGCACAGTAAACCCCAATATAGAATGTGTCCATCTCTTGCTAGGAACACAATATTTATGTTACCGGGACAAACAAGATATAAAAAGCAGATCTGTTATATAAGGAAATTTTTAGTGTAAATCACTATACTTTTAGGTTGTCCTTACTTTAATTTTTAGCATTATAAGTGAGTTTGAATTCATTACCATGAGCTTAAATCCATTACAAAAAAACAAAAAACAAAAACAATGTTATTGTTTTCCCCCCAAGTGTTTTTCATATTTCATGGAAACCAAAATAAGGGGACAGTAAAATGTGTCCTTATGCAACAAAATATAGTTCTATGCTGTATTTTAAACTAATTTTCACAGTGTTTCTGGAAACTGAATGTGAAGACGACATAATCATATATAAAATAATATGGCACTGCTCCCTAATCAACTGCTTAATTTAGGTGTTTTCTTTTGTATTGTTGAAACTGTTTAATTCTTAGGAGAACAAGGGTAGCTGATCTCCTTGGGGACATCACCCCCACAGCAGGCTTCAGTGTTGGGGTGCAGAGTGCCCTCCCAGCAGTTATTCAGGATTTGCTGACATGGCCACGGTTCATGAGCGCTTGTTGTGTTTAGTAACTGTGCTGATGTGAGGAGACAAGGCAAGTAGTTTGGTTTTTGGAAGAGGACAGGAAAGGCTTGATTTGTGAAAACATCCCTACACACACTAATAGCTCATTCACACAGAAGACACGCCACAGCCCTCAGTTCCTCCACAAAGCTTAAGGAGAACAAATTGACTCAAGCATCCACAAGTGGCAGTGTTCAGATTCACTGCTAGCTTGCGCTCAGAAACTCCGCTCGCCTTGACCTTCATGCACAGTGCCCATTGCAGCAGTCCGTGGCTGGGGGGTCTTGAAGCTGGTTCTCCCTGAGCCTTGTGAATGAAATGCTCCTGTTCCTTGGGTTGTGTGTTCCCAGGGTGAAGACCGCTTTCCAAGCACACGTAACACAGCGATTTGAAGACCCTGAATCACTTTGGTCACCAATGAGGGAGGTTGTTGACAATATGCCATACTGTGATTTCTGGTCTTTATGGGTTTTTTTTGGACTCATTTAGGGAAGTTCAGAATTTTCAGAATGAACTAGCTGGTTGTTTTCATAAACCAGATGGCTTTAAAAGAGATGATCAAATGCATTCTTTAAAATTTATTTTTAAAGGCAGGCATGTGATTCTGATATATATATATTCTGTGTGTGTACCTTAACCCCTTATCTTTAGATTTCAACAGGAAATGGGATATTTCACACTGCTACATTTTCCAAATAACTCTAGTTAATCCATTTTTGTACCAGACCATTTGGGATGGAAATTTTTCCAAAAAGTATTTTGCTTTTCATAGTTGTCTTATAGAGATTCTCCAGAATATAATTCATATATGATCTCAGTAGACATTGTAAAAGAGAGTTTTATCCTATATTTTAATTTGGTGATATATGAAACTATTTAGTGGTAGGATAATTAGTGCTGTCATTTCAAGGTGTTATACATGCATTTCTTTGTAGTGTTCTTTTCTCTTTCATCACTGATAACATTTAATTGGTTAGTTCTTGCTATTGTCTGTATATACAGTTGGAAACCATATTTTCAACTATATATGAAGACTTGGATAAGTAACATAGTTTTCTCATCAATAAAAAGAGGAGATTAATAGCAGCTTTAAATGATTGTAATGAGTCTTAAATGGAAAAATGCCTCTTTCTCTCTCTCTTTCTCTCTCTCACTATATATAGGAAGAGAGAGAGAGACTCTTAATACCTTAAGTAACATATTATGCAATTACAGGTTATTGCATAATATGTTACTTAAGGTATTAAGAGTCTGTATTGTTTGCATACATGAACTGTGAAACACAGATTCCATATTAATAAAGTTTCGCTTTAGCTCTCTCCACTCCCTTTTCTAATTTATGGAAGTCCAGGAAAACAGCTATTGATGCTTGTGGGAAATCCTCTAAATCAAGAGCAGTAAATGGACGTGTTGAGGAAGAATCCTAGAAGCATTCACTGTGGTGGATGGATTTCGTATATACTCTGGCTTCTTAAAAGTTTATTCTAGATCCTTAAACATGCTTCCAAGGTCACTGGATAAGTGAAACATCACTGGAGGACGTATAGTCTACACACACTCAAAGGTACAGCTCCATAGCTAGCTCAGTCTCACGCTGCCAACTTAAGGACTCCCTAGAGGAACTGCTAGGTAATGAGCCATTTATAGAGATTGCAGAGTGTCCCTGCTGAATCAAAGAGTGGACTCCACAGTGCTGCGGCATGTGGCTGGACACCAGGCACAAAGGGGTATGTCCTGCCCTGCCCCCTACCTCTCACTTCAGTGCACACTGCTAGCATATTCCATGAGATGCTGAAATGCTTCAGCCCACAGTCAGGCTGTGTTTGTAATGCATCCTCTTCTGTTCCCTCACATATGGCAGTCTGAACCAATTACATAATGAGACATATTAACAGGGCATAACTGTCAAAACAATGAGGTTAAGTTCTGAATAAATACTACCCGCTTACTAGCTGTGCGGCTCCTGTGCTCTTGAACCTATTCCTTATGCCTCACTTTCAGATGTTTACGTCCATGTCTCTGATCACCTGTGTAACACAGTAATGCAGCACTGCTGAAACCGGTTTGGCTCAGTCGGCCTGCAGACTGAAAGGTCCCATGTTCGATTCCAGTCAAGGGCATGTACCTTGGTTGCGGGCACATCCCCAGTAGGGGGTGTGCAAGAGGCAGCTAATCAATGATTCTCTCTCATCGATGTTTCTAACTCTCTATCCCTCTCTCTTCCTCTCTGTAAAAAATCAACAAAATATATATTTTTTAAAGTAATGCAACACTAACAACATTCAAGGAAGATTTACAATGTCAAAGGCAAATTCAACTCTAAGGGTTTCTTAGCATTGTGCTAAAGTCCTTTTTGGCAAAATCTGCAGACACGTCTGGGAGTGATATTTTAAAATTCATGAAAAAATATATACAGACTAACAGTTTTAAAGTTTGAAAAACCAATTGTATTGAAATGCTGTTACAATTTTGATTTAGTAATAGATGAGCTTCTTTATTAATAAATTAACTTAAAAATTGAACAGAGCATCAATAAGTGTTAAGGTTTAAAAGTAATAATTAGTATAAGTATCATTTGGAAGCACTACCACAACTGCAGCAAGAACTTTCAAAGCTGCAATACCTGACTCTTTAGTCAGGGGCACTTACACCTTTTCCTTAGATTGTCAGACTGAGGAAATGACAGTAGCCAACACAACAATGGCCTTTCGGTGTGGATGCCCTGCCTTAAACTATAAATATGTAGGTCATCTAGCAGAGTTGCATCTTATTGATCATGTCACATAATAAGGTTGTGTCTGATTGATTAATTCTTGGTACCAGAAATCCTTATATACTAGTATAGGCACCTGAGTTTGTGTGTGCGTGCGTGTATGCGTGCGCGCGCACATGCGTGTGTGTGTGTGTGTGTGTGTGTGTGTGTGTGTGTGTGTGAAAGTCATTTTGGAGCAAAAAAAAAAAGGTAGGTAATTACTATTTTTCTTTTTTTTGTAAATTAATACAAATAATACCTATTTTTTGTCAAATCGGCAAATATATATTTTTTGTATGCTGCAGAATTTTAGTAATTAGTTTATATGTGCCGTGAGATGACAAAGGCTGAAAATTGCTGTGATAAGGAGATGTCTGTGATATCTGTCCGTGAGAAAAACATGGGTATTTTTACTACAACTGCGGTTTCTTCCCCAAATTTGTACTTGAAAGAAGTGCTTATCTTCAGTTACATGTCGGTCTGAATAAAATTTCACTTTCCTGCCCACGTGGCTCAGTAGTTGAGTATGGACCTATGGACCAGGGGGTCGCTTGTTAGATGCCCGGTCAGGGCACGTGCCCAGATTGCAAGCCCAGTTCCCAGTGTGGTGCGGGCAGGAGGCAGCCAATCCATGATTCTCTCTCATCACAGATGTTTCTATTTCTCTATCCCAACCCCCTTCCTCTCTGAAATCAATAAAACTATAATTTAAAAATTGTGTTTTCCTACATTCAGAGTCACTGACCCTATGTTAAGACTCTTGCTCTAACATGACCCACCTTGGGTTATTTCCTTAAGTTTCTTCCTTCTGAAGCACTTATTCTAGGTATTCATATTTTAAATATGAAAATATCAAATTTGGCAGATCCTCTTGCCTCTGTTACCCCCATAGAGCCATTGAGAAAGGCATGTGAACTCTTTCAGAAATGCACTATTTTCCCTGGACAAAAGCAGTGTCTCCCGTGGGGTAGACAAATACTTCAGAATATCTAGATGTTGGATTTCTTAATATTTGGTAGGTGACTCGCAGATGCAGCTGACTCTCACCTGGATGTCCAGGTCTGGATGCAACTCCTGCCATTCTACCTAGGACTCTCCTTTTCCCACTCAAGAGAGCTATCCAGAATGCAGTGACTGAGCTGAATAGTAAATGTGAAGCTGCTCTAATTTCTTTTGTCACAAAGTTTATGGAAACATGAGTATTTCATGATTAATAACAAACTGATAGTGAGAAACCTTTCGGCACATGCGTGTGGTGAGAAGACTCCATGGTTGAGAACAGCTATTCTATCCAGAAAGACATACACCAAGGAATTTGGACTTTCAGGCCACCTTAATGCCACTTAATAGTTGTAGTGAAAACCTCGTTGACTTGGAAGAATTCATGTTTCTCTTGAGCAGAGTTTGGCACTTTTTATCTAAAGATTCAGGTAATCAATGTTTCAGACTTTGCAGGGCCATCTGGTCTCTGTTGCAACAACTCTGCTATTGTTGTGTGAAAGCAAACATAGACAAAACCTAAATGAATGCGTGTAGCTATGTTCCTATAGTGAACCCCTTTCCCGTCCCACGTGGTTCAGGGTTAGGAGAAGGCCACACACAAATGAAAGAGATTAGAAAATATTAATTTGGAAATATTGGAGCCAGGTAGGAGCCCAACTGAAGAGGAAGGACTCCACCCAGCTCTAGTCTTGCTATCCTTTTTGTTAAGACTATGGGATACACCCATAGCCTGTAGGCAGACAATTCCAGTAGTATCCAATCAGCAAGGATTTACATAAAACCAAAAGGTGGAAGTTGCTTTAGCTACCATTGTCTCAACTAAGCAGTGGGTGGTTGGCTCTGACCTTTCAGAGGTTCAAGGTTGACCAGCCTTCCAGGTTCCTTGTCCACACCTCTCTGCTAGTGAGGATAATGGGTGACTTCCAACATGTTCCAATAAAAACGAACTTATGAACACTGAATTTTGAGTTTTATATAATCCTCAGATGTCACAATATATTAATCTTTAAAAAAATTTCCACTTTGTAAACATGCAAAAACCATTTTTAGCTCAAAAGCCATATGGAAATAGGCATTGTGCCAGATTTTATTCATAGGCTGTAGTTTGCTACTCCTATTGTTAATGATGAAATCAATAGCCAGGTAGCAAACCAATTAAGTAGGTTCTTCTGGTTGATTATGACAACCCAAGGGGTCTTGCACTTAAAATAAATTTTAACTAGAATGTGAAGTGACAAGTCTTTTATATTTTTAGATGTTACTACATATAGGAACAGTTCAGAGTTATATAAGACTTCTTATCTTAGTCTGAAATCAATCAGGACCCTGATCTCAAAGACACTTTGTAAGAGGCATCAGTTGTACACAGACATTGCAGACTGTTGTATCAAATAATGTGTGTTATGGAAGCAAATTTGTGCAGCACTAATTTGGAATTTCTTTTTTATTTTATTTTTGTGTACACCTAATTAAAAGGGATATGGTATTAATTTATTTTTACCAGAGTTTGTAATTTTTCCAGTATTTCTCCACAGTTTTATGTGTTAGCAAGAACATGAAAGTTTGAAAGCATCCATATGAAACACATTTGCTTGTTTCTCTTCAAATAGAACTTTAGCTATGATCAACTATTACATTATTAACTTACATAATATCATTCCCTCCCAATCTAAATCCATAAGAAGCTTTATTAATGATGATCAATGGTAGAAATGAGTATCAAGCCATTTTTTTTTTCTGGTAGAAAAACGAAGACAAATTAAAAGAAGGGAAAATGAGGAGAGTGGTAGACAGTAGCAATATGGCATGGGTGTAGAAAATTCCTGTGATTCATGGAAAAGTTAGGTCTCACAGATTAACTCTGTTGTGAAGAAAATGTTTCAGTTCTTGTAGAGAACAGTTCCTATTAACCAGATCATTACAAAAATTGGTATAAAATTTCACCTGTTTGTGAACCAGGCAGTGCAAAATGTATAATACTAAATATGAACTTCATGCTTGTTGTGGTAGTGGTTGTTTTATAAATATCACCAGACACACATCTGGGGTTTTAGTGCTTGCCACAGTGTAGTTTTCTGGTTGACATATCTAAGAAATGTGTATAACACCCAGGCGATAGAGCCAAGCACATTTTAGTGCAGGCTACAGCTGAAAGAATATGTTTCCATTCCTTGTCCATCTGTTCTTGGCGATATAAATTTAAACTAGAAACAGAGAAAGTTTCATGAAAAAAATAAGTCTAACTAGGGTTTAGAACAGCAAGGTGAATGTCCTAAATTATTATGACTTGTTAACATTTGACTTTGTGGCTGGAAATTTGTTTTTATTTAGAGAATAAAAACATGCTGAAGCTATAGCTTAAAGTTTAAAAATAGAGTTGTTGTTTTATTTTTGTTTTGTTTTTTTATCAGTTCACATACAAAATACTTTGTCACACTCTCTGTTTCAAAGGTTATTACATTTGCCAGTTATCATGAGCCTAGCAAACTTTGGGATTTCAAAGCTTTATTTGCCACACACTTGAACTGTACTGAAAATGTATCATCTACATCTCTGAACTGCATGCTCAGATTGATTTATTAGCAGAGAATAGAGGTTTTCCATACAAAATGGAGTCCACATGAAACACATTTGCTTGTTTTTTCTTCAAATAGAACTTTAGCTATGACCAGCTATTACGTGATTACCTTATATAATTAGCATGCCTCCCGATCTGACACAAGCTCCAGCATTGTCTGCTACTAAAACAATATTGAACTATGTACATTTGAAAACTCATGAGAATCTATATCTATAAAAGCCTAATAAGCGATGGGCCAACCGGCCGGTAGCTATGACAGAGACTGACCATCAGGGGGCAGATGCTCAACACATAGGCATGGAAACACGGAACATACTAGTGAATCTCAGAGTGAAGAGGGGAAGGTGGGAAGAGATTACTCCAAGCTCTTATATGCAAACTGGGAGCCCAGTGCACAGATTTATGCACCAGTGGAGTCCCTCAGCCTGGCCTGCAGGGATAGGGCCAAAACCAGCTCTCTGACATCTCCCGAGAGGTCCCAGATTACGAATCCATGGACTAGGCCTCTAGTATGAAAGTAAAAGGACCATATATATGCACCCAGAGTTTCACCTCCAAATCAAAGGTTCAAGCATTCACTGCTCATTAGGAAAGCTGATAGGTTATGTGTCAGTGCTAGGTTCTACGGGATTCTATTGAAGTGAGTGCACTTTTTGTTTTCTGGATGAGAAAAAAGTGCCTCCCACCTGGCCAGTGTTGCTCAGTGGTTGAGCATGGACCTATGAACCAGGAAGTCACAGTTCGATTCCTGGTCAGGACACATGCCCTGGTTGTTGTGGGCTCAGTCCCCAGTTGGAGGCATGTAGGAGGCAGGCAATCAATGGTTCTCTCTCATCATTGATGTTTCTATCTCTCTCTCCCTCTTCATTCCTCTCTGAAAACAATAAACTATATGTATATTTTTAAAGCCCCTTCCAACCTCTCTTCCTATATAAGAAACATACCTGTAATTTTTAAAGACTTTTTGATATGGCTGATTTATCAAATATAACATAGTGGTTATGCAACAAAATATAGTTGGGTTTGAACTTTGGCTCTGTCACTTCCTAGGTATGTGGATATGAATAAATTAGTTCTCTAATTTTCGGTTTCTCTGTCTAAAAATGAGAATAATCATATTTGCCTTAAAGTAGTTTTCAGGCAGAGTAGATGAGATGATATATAGAAAGAGATTAGTTCAGTATTTACTTTGTAAACAACAAGCAATGCCTATTACTATTAGATTCTCTATGCTGTCCCCTGTTTTTTAAAAAAAGAAAATGATTGTGCTAATTAGCTAGTCTACTTCCGCAGCTTATTCCTATCATCAGGAAATTATTGCAATAGATTAATGTTGTTTCTTGAACTTCTGCACAGAGTTACCTATGACTCTGGACAAGTCCCTCAGTGATTTAGAGACTCAGTATTCTTTTGTCTAAAATGAGAACTGTAATTGCATGAACACTTGGGTCTTTTGTTGGAGTAAGTTAACAAAATCATATTTGACAGCATATCCTCATCCTTTATTTATAGTGCTGAAATGTGTGTTTGCTGCCAAATGTCTGATGTGGGATGTATAATGTTCCACATATACATGTGGAATAACATTAAGTTTGTTGATGTTAAAAACTACTGGTATACTTTTTGGCATTATTTGGCTCGCGATCCCTTCTTCCCGTTTTGTTTTAGAATAAGCTGACAGCAAATCTTTTTGCACAGCACCTCCAGGTTTAGTTAAACTGAGAATTTCTTAAATAGGCCATCTTTTCATTACTTTTTCAGTATCCAAGACAGAGAAGCTTTCTTTGTGAAGCAGCTTTTATTCTTCAACGCCATATCTAATGTCATTACATTGTAATTAATGACTAATGTCATTAATTTGATCACTCAATATGACATTGTAATGACATTACAACACAGTATAATGCATGCCTATGCACTGTGACTTACAAGGCTTCTGTTTCCTTTCAGATCTGAGTGATCAGCTGCTGGAGGTGGTTGGCTTGGAAGGAGCCATGGAGATGGGGCAGATATACACAGGACTAAAAAGTGCTGGGAGGCGGCTGGCTCAGTGCTCCTCTGTGGTCATCAGGTACTTCTATGTCTATAATTGAAAATGGGCAATGACATAGCACAACTACAAACTAATTAAAAGTATGCAGGACTCTGATAACAACATTTGTCTTATTTGTATCTCAAGTTATCAATGATTAATACTGATATATGTCAAAATAATGAGAATTGCTTAGCTATGACTTCTGAGGTTCATTTGCAGTCAGTAATCTTTTGTTGAGACCCTGGGTACAATTGTAACATACAGATTTTGTCCCCTCCACTCTGGGTTATGCTCAGTTTAGTTTATTGAAGGCTCAGTTTAGTTTACTGAAGCATCGAGGTATCTTCTGGGCAAATTACCCAATGAAAACTCTGTTGAAGCATTATTAATTTAAATTCCTTCATGGACCAAAGTGCACCAATTTTATATATAATTAGATAATTAATTATTGTGAATTAATAAGATTTTATATATGTATTAAATTTGAACCTTGTCAAAAAACTTTTCCCCAAAAAATGTTTACCTACAGAAAAAAAAGTATATTTGATATTAAGGTAAAAGTATTGATTAAAGCACAGAAATAAGTGGCATTCTTCACTTAAAAGTGTTGATACTGGAAAGTCTGAGATGACAAACACTTTTATTCTAGGTTTGCAATGAAAACAAGGAACTACTTCTGGCTGAAGGAATTCTGATCTTACCATTAAATATATACCCTACTCTTGTTATTTGCATCAGAGTTTTTGTTTATATCACCATATTTACCAGAAAGTGCAACATTCCTATCAAGGAATCTTTAATATATATATATATATATATATATATATATATATATATATATATATATATATATAGCTAATATGCAAAGTGTCCCCTTGGGAGTTTGATCACTCAATATGACATGTGCTGACATGAAATGGGGTGGCATGGAATGAAAGAAGACCCCAGCCAGCAGCAGGCAGCCAGGGAAGGCCTCAGCCAGTCCTGATCTCCTACCTGTGCACAAATTTCATGCACCAGGCCTCTAGTTCATTAATAAGCAAGAGTTTAAGTTCTATTTAGAACAGATAACTTTAGAGCCCAAATGTTACCATATTTGCATTTCCTGGTCTCATTATCTTGTCTTACATGTGTAGTCTGTTAGGGTAAGTCTTTCAGTGATATAATTAAAAGGAAATCTTTTCTTCCAGGACTAGCAAGTCTTTGCCAATGCAGATCGATGGGGAACCATGGATGCAGACCCCATGCACAGTGAGTAGAGTAGTTGAAATTCTAGTCCTTTTATTTCTGCTTACCAGGTGTCATATCCTCCTATAACTAACTAATCACATATGTCTACAACTAAATAATCATAATATCTAAGAGGTACCATTTATTTTCTTAGTTATGAGGCAAATCAATTGCATTCAGGTTTTAAGCATTATATGCCCTTGACAGCGATTTAGCTTTGGAATGTTTGTATTAGCCTAGGTATATTCTATAAACCCCACAGATCAGTTATACACTCTGAAACAAAACAGAATTGATAAATTTTCTTGTACCTTTCTTTTTTTAAAGTTATTTTTAATATATTTTATTGATTTTTTTAAAGAGAAGAAGAGAGAGGGAGAGAGAGTTAGAAACATGGATGAGAGAGAATCATTGATCAGCTGCCTCTTACACACCCCACACTGGAGATATGCCCTCAACCAAGGTATATGCCCTTGACCAGAATCAAACCTGGAACTTTTCAGTCTGCAGACTGATGCTCTATCCACTGAGCCAAACCGGTTTCGGCTCTTGTACCTTTCTTATACTTACTTCAGAATAGCTTATGAGGAAATGATATATGAGACCTTCAGACAAAAGTCTCCCATCTGTTCTTTTGCCTCCATTTGGGGATTTGACGGCTTCCTTCTCTATAGAAAAACTCCCCCTATACTTTTTCCCCATAATGAGATATTAATTAAGTCAGACATTTATACCCCCCAAAATTTCTATTTTCATCTGAATCGTGAACATTTTGTTACATTTCAAAAATATGCTAGGCACTGCTGTTGGCACTCAGAATGGAAACATAATCATGATCAATTCCAGAACATCGACATAACGAAGTGAAATAGACCACGATCAATAATTTGTCTCAGGGAACTTACTTCTGATAATATGAGATTGAATAAATGTAAATAGACATATAACATAACTACAGATTACAGGGTTATGAAAAAAAACAAGGCAAAATAATGAAAAGGAGCTGGGTAAAGTATGGAGAACAGTACTTTATGGGTGGATCTGGGAAGTTTCTTTGAAAGAAGGGTCGAAGCTCAGTGTGTTAAAGAAACGGTAAGGAGAATGGTCTGACCAAAGCTTCTGGAAGTAGGGGAAAGTGGTGAGAGGTAACGTAAAGGATGGACAGGGGTCAGGTCAGGTAGAAAAATGACAGTAAAGAGTTAGCATCTGATTGTAAGTATAATAGGGAAGCTATTGAGGCTTTGAGCGCCATCTGATTGATATGTTTAAAGTTCACCTTGGCTGCTGCGTGGAGAATAGATTTTTCTGACTTGAAGCTAGGAGACGGGATCTATCAAAGTAGTCTGAGGCTAGGCAAGGATAGTGGCAGGGAAGTGGATGGATTTGAGCTACCTTCTGGAACTGGAGCAGAAAGAATTTGCTAATGAGTTCCCTTGGGGTGAGGGATAAGGGATGAGAGAAAGAAATGAATCGATGTTCACTCTTACCTTAAGATTGGGTGCAGCACTGCTTAGAGAGCGATAGGGAAGGTCTTAATATTAAATTAGTATTAGCATATTAGCATTTTGCTAAGTGCTGGTGGTGCATTTTTTTTAATTGAGGTATAATTGACATAGTACATTATATTAGTATTTAATAAATATTTACACAAACTCTCAATAATGGTTAGCACCACTTTTCAGATAGAGAAAGCTGATGCTTTGGAAAGTTAAGTAACCTACTCAAAGTCAGATATGAAGCAGATATGGATCTCAAATCCAGGTTTCTTTTGATTAAAGCCCATTCTCTTAACCACTAGTTTAAACAATTTTAGCTACAGATTCCAAACAGCACAACTTAGCATAAAAGAGGGAAGTTTTAATCAGACCTGTCTAGTGGTTTTACCCGGAAATTATTGACTCAGTCTTTGTTTACAGTACATACATATGATTCTTTGTTTATTCCTAATATATTCCTTTTAGCTACTTGAACCCCAAGTTTGTGATATACATTAGTTCTGCAATAATGGTGTAAAACAAATGTGAAAAATTAGTCTAGACTGGCTACTTCTTATGCCTTTTACTATCTCTGTACATGGGACCAAACACCCTTTTAATTTTTCCTGTTCCTGCCCTGGATGCCAGTGTGGCTCGGTTGGTTGGAGCTTAGTCCCATATGCCAGAAGGTAACAGGTTCAATTCCCAGTCAGGTCACATGCCTAAGTTGTGGGTTCCATCCCTGGTCTGGTCTGGGCACATGGGAGGCAACCAATCGATGTATCTCTCACATTCATGTCTCTCTCTCTCTCTCCCTCTCCCTAGCACGCTTCTCCCTCTCCCTCTTCCTCTCTGTCTCCCTCTTCCATCCTCCTCTGAATTTCCTGTTCCTCTCCCTTTACCAGCATATACACACTTAGTTCTTGTCAGTTATTTTTCATTTCCCAATGACATTTTTTAAGTTTTCATTTTATTCATATGGAGGTTAAAGGTGTTATTGCTTTTGCTAGTGGTAGCGTTGTGATGTTATAGCATTGAAGTAACAGTGCTCATGATAGTGATGATGGAAATTGTGGTGAGATCTTGGTTATGGTGATGATGGCAGTTGTGATGATCATGGTGGTGGTGGTGGTGGTGGTGGTGATGGCAATCAGGTGGTCATGAAGAGCTAAGATGCTGTCAGTGACAACAGTGATGGTAGTTGCAGTGCTCGTGCTGATGATGTTGTAATACAGGATGGTAGGGGTGGTGGTAATAGCATTATTCTTGTCTTGCATAAAAGGTCACTTTTCATCAGCCTGAGTAGCAAGAGAATAAATAAAAGACAGTGAAAACAAATACCTTCCATTAGTGCTCTGTGTTATTTTGGACTCTTCTCAGGGAGAGGGGGGGAATTTAGCTTTTGTGCTGTTTTAAATCATGAAGGGTCGATGGCAATAACAACATACAACAACTATTAAGTTTTTAATTTGTTCCATGTACAGTTTTAGACACTTGGCATGTGTTGACACACTGAATGCTCACAAAACTTCTGCTTGGTTTCATGCTGTGGATAAAGCAACTGAGGCAGACAAAGGTGGAATAGTTTGCCTCATTCCACGCAGATAATAAATGGCAAAGTAGGGACTGAAACACAGGTGGCTAGCAGCACTCACTGCAGCCATTCCCCACTCAACCTAAGAGGCCCCACAGTCCATCCTCAGGACACAGTCCCTCTGTGTGACCTTTGGTAAGCCACCTACTGCTCTGCTCCAGCTTTTAAAAGTCTATGTCTATTAAAGTCGAATTAATGTCTTAGAATAGCGTTAGCTTATTTCACACGAGTACTTGTAATACATTTGTTGTTTCCTTCCCATTAGTAATTGGGCATTCATTTTGCCTATTAATTATCAAGATCTATACAATTGTTGAATTAATAATACATTTTATATAGCACAGTTAATATTCTCTCCTTGCAAATACTTTTATCCACATCAAACATTTATTACAGCCTACAGAGGGCCAAGAAGTATATCAGACTATGGCTTATTATTGTTACTTCACATTCTGGCAAACGCTGCTTTTCCTAGAACCACATGGAGTTCTGAACTTTAAATTTCACTTCAACTGATGAGAATGTTAGCATTCATAACATTGGCATGGTTTAAATAGAAAGTGTTCTTTGCTTCGATTCAATAAGACAGTATTTTTTCTTATGGAACATAAGAATTGGTAGAATGTTAAAACTCTCTGCCGAATTTAAATATCCATAAGCTGATCTTCAATTTATGCAGGAATTGCTCTAGATATAATTTTAGAGTGCAGCAGAAATTCCATTTTTTCTTTAAGTGGAGTATGTAAAGTGGAAAGAAAGGGGTTAAGTGGGTCTTGATTGTTAATCAATTAATACCTTAAAAAATCAAAGTCATGTTAAGTGTTGGAAATTGATGGCAGTGGTGTTTGTACAGCAATGTGAGTGTACCTTATGCCATTGATCTGTGTGCTTAAATATAGTTAAAATAGAAAATTTTATGTTACTTATATTTTACCACAGTAAAAAAAAAAAGTAATTTAAAAAATTTTGAGGTAGTATTTACTTACAAATTTCATAAACCCTGAGTTCAAATATCAAGAAAAGCAAAAACCAGAGAACTTAAAATTACCTCTTCGAATATATACTTTGTGTTTTTTAATCTTTATTGCTGAAAGTATTATGTATGTCCCCTCCTTTTCCCCATTGACCCCTTTTGGCCTGCCCCAGCCCCCAACCAGACCTTCACCACACCGTTGTCTACGGCCGTGGGTTAGGCATACCAGTTCTTTGGTTGGTCTCTTTGCACCCACCCACCTCCATTCCCTCTGATGCTCTGTCCCATGCTTCTGTTTTGTTCATTCCACAAATGAGTGAGCTCATGTGATAGTTGTCTTTATCTGACTGGTTTATTTTGCTTACATTTTATTATAATTTTTATGATCTTTTAAATTACCTTACACCAAAGTAGCCAAGAAATGTGTTAAGAATTTCAGTGTTTATAGTTTTCTAGTACTTACCGAGTTAACCGGGAATCAATTTTGGCCATTCGACTCTAGAAGACTTCATTCTTTGAGCTGGACTCCAGAGCCTGACCATTTCCCCCTCTCCCTCTTCTTCCTTCACAATCCTTCCTCCTGAGCACATCAAACATACTGTCTCTGTTGGCAATGTGTTTCTTTCATGGCAGGGGGGAAAGAGCAGCTTTGGGAGGAGCAGGTAACAGTAAGATGTAAGAGGTCATAGACAAGGTCAGGTTATATAGAGCAAATGATGCATATTCGGCCCTTTCACATCCAACATTACATGTGATGGGTGCCCAGGAAAGTTTTGTTAAGTGAGAATGACCACACTAAACTTCAAGTTCAGTATAACCAAAATGGGCTCCTCACCTCCTCCTCCCACATCATCTACTGACTTCTTATAACATTCCCAAACTCCTGCTCCTCCCTTTGGAATTAGCTACCATTATGTAGCCAATGTTCCCTAGGCTAAAAGCCTGAGAGTCATTATACTTCTCCAAATCTTCACATTCAGTGACCATGCCTACCTAGTGATATGACATATTTCTGAAATCTTTTCCTTGTTTTCATCCCAAATACCACTATTCTTGATTTTATTTCTCCCTCATTCCCATGTTACTTCTTTTTCATTCCTAACAATAACCGATCTCAATGTTTTCATCTAGATTCACCTTTCACTTTTCTGCCAGAAGGATTACATAAAACACTAAATGATTACATAAAATACGTGGCACCATGACACCCTTCTACTGAAAATCATTTATGCTTTTCAATCTGATAAAATATAATTCAAAACACCAATATAATTCTTGTTTCTCCAGTATCCACTCTTACTTCTTTTGCATTTCGTCATGCACTTTCCTCTTTTCCAAATAAACTTTTTTTTACTTTAGTTGAGTAACACAACTTATCTGTTGACACTCATTTCATGCTGCCCTCCCTCCATAACTGAACATCCTTTTCTCCACTCTTCCGCCTCGTTTCTGACCTCAATTAGTCCAATAGCCCAGTCTCGGTACTTCCTAGCCATATCAAATAGCTAACTATATTACCTATAACTGACATCAAGGCAACTTCTGGAAAGCATATACTTGAGCTTTGCCTCTTTTTTTCATACTTTCCTTGGTATAATACCTCTCAAGACCCCGGATTCATTTGCCCATTCTTAGCTTCCAACATTAAATACCTTCAACATACAACCGTGGTCTGACCTGGTACTGAACCAATCCCTGCCAAGTCTATCTTGCTGCCTTATGCTTGATCCCTGGTATTTCAATGGAAGATACTTGATCATTTTATCCCCTGAGGATACCTGTCTCCTGCTATATCCATTTCCACTGACTGGGCCATTCTCTAATGTGTTATTTTCTGACTTGAATGTCAAGTTACTTCCTTGGCACTAACATCCTCTGTGCTCAGACGCTGGCTCCTCACTTCGCCTTTGCTGTACCCTCTCCTGTGGAGACTGGGTCTTTTTCTCATTGCCCAGAGACACTGCCATTACCTAGAGTTAACTCCATTTTGACAATTGTTTTTGTAAAGAGAGTATTTCCAGCACAACCTTGAAATGCAAATTCGTTATGAAGAGCAATAGTGTTCTGACTCCTACTAAATGTTGATTTATGTGTTTGTTATTGTATTTTAAGTAACCATAAATTTAAAGTGTGTTAATGTTTAATCATTTGCTAATTACAAATTAAATTCATGCCTTTGACAGAGAAATGAAAAAACATATAAATTTAAATATTTTCAGTCCCAGATATGTAGTGTTATCTAAATGAAGGCTGGTTAAATTTTCAAGACATTTGTACGTCCTTGAGATGTTTGGAGGAAACCATGGTAACGATGCCTAATGTTTATTGAGTGTTTACCATGTACCAGTTTCTGTACTGTGTACTCCTATTCATTATTTATTTAATTCTCACAACCAGCCCTAAAAGGTCACTAGAGTTAGTATAATCCCCAAGTCATAAATTTAAAAAAAAATAAGTAATTAAACTGAAGCCAGGTAAATGTAGCAACTTGGCAAGGCCACTCAGAGGTAGAGCAGGCCAGGGGCTCTAATGCCTTTCTCTTAATTATGATGCTTTCCTGCCTCATCCAGTCACTCCTCAGGGCTTCTATTGTGCCTCTGATGTTAGTAATTAATCACAACTTTTATAACATAATTCAGTTTTTAAGTGTATTTCTTTATTTTTATTTTTTGAGGTATAGACGTGGCAAAAAGGGAAAAGTTGACTGATTTCTATAAGCAAGGTATTATAAGGGAACAACTTTTTCAGTATTTATTTTCAATTACAGTTTACATTAAGTGTTATTCTGCATTAGTTTCGGATGTACAGTGTAGTGGTTAGAAAATCATATACTCTCCAGTACCCACCTGTCCCCAAACATAATTATTACAATATTAGTAACTATATTCTCTATGCTGTAATTTACATCTCTGTGACAATTCTGCTAACTACCAATTTATACTTATTAATTCCTTCACCATTTTCATCCAGTCCCCGAACCCCCCACCCGTTCGTTCTGTCAACTGTCAGTCTGTTCTCTTATTTATACATGTTTCGTTTTAAAAATATATATTTTATTGATTTTTTTACAGAGAGGAAGAGAGAGGGATAGAGAGTTAGAAATATTGATGAGAGAGAAACATCGATCAGCTGCCTCTTGCACATCCCCTACTGGGGAAGTGCCCGCAACCAAGGTACATGCCCTTGACCAGAATCGAACCTGGGACCTTTCAGTCCGCAGGCAGACACTCTATCCATTGAGCCAAACCAATTTCGGCATGTTTCTTTTTTTGTTTGTTTGTTTTACTTTGTGTTTTAGATTCCACACATACATGGAATCAGGTGGTATTTGTCTCTCTCTGCCTGACATATTTCACTTAGCATAATACCCTAGTCTAGATCCATCCATGCTGTCACAAAAGGTAAGGATGCATTCTTTTTAAGGGCCAAGTAGTGCTCCTTGTAGTACAGCTTTTTTACCCACTCATCTATTGATGAGCACTTGGGTGGCTTCCATGTCTTGGGAGCGCATATATTTTTTCAAATTAGTGTTTTAGGTTTCATTCGATATATTCCGGAAGGGGAAATGCTGGGTCATAAGGCACTTCCATTCTTTTATTTTTTGAGGAACCTCCACACTGTTTTTCACAGTGGCTGCACCAGTCTGCATTTCCACCAACAGTGCACAAGGGTTCCCTTTCCTCCTCATCCTTGGCAACACTTGTTGTTTATTGATTTATTGATGATAGTAAGTCTGACAGGTGTGAAGTAGTATATCATTGTGGTTCTGATTTGCATTTCTCTGATGATTAGTGATGATCAGAAGAAAAGAATAGACACTTCTCAAAAAAATATATACAGGTGGCCAAAGGATATATATTTTTCTCTTTATTATTATATTATTATTATTATTATTATTATTATTATTATTATTATGTTTTTCTTCCCAGTATAGTCAAAGCCATCCATCACACTATTGCCAGAATTATTTAGGAATAACACAACTATGATTATCTTACTCCCTAATGTCAAAATTCATTTCTTTTAAATCCTTACCAGAAGATATTTTCCATTGGTTTTTAGAGAGAGTAAAAGAGAGAGGGAAAGACAGAAATATTTATGTGAGAAAAACACATCAATTGGTTGCCTCCTGCACGACCCCCAACCAGGGCTTGGGCCCAGGAGGAGCATGTAACCAAGGTCAGTGCCCTTGAATGGAATTGAACCCGGGGCCCTTCAGATGACTCTCTATCCACTGAGCTAAACTGGCTAGGGCTCAAAACTAATTTCACACAGAAGAAAGCTCAGAATCCTTGTCATGGCATGAAATTATCCCCCCAAAGCTGGCACCAGCCTGCCATGGTACATAGAGACCACTTTCCAGAGACTTTCTACTCACACTGATTCACCTTGTGCCTAAATGCCCCTTCCCCTATTTCGTGGTGCAGGTATAGACTCATTATTCCGGCCTGGAAGCCAGCTAACAGCAAAGCTGTGGTTTCTTTCAGCAATTTTCCAAGGTGAATGGTTTGCGATTTTGTCATCAAATGTTAACTGTAGTTTATTTTCATATACTTTTTTTCCCCTCTTACTCAGATTGCCTGGCAATCGGGCTGGCAGGAGAGAGCGCTTGGAAGTGGTCAGGCTGGCAGGGGAGGGCAGGGGGAGGCATTCTGGCCAACAGGGGATGGCAGTTGGGGATGATCATGAATATATGTATATATGCATATATATATATATATATATATATATATATATATATATATATATATATTTAGAGGATTAGAGGTCTGGTGCACAAAATTCATGCACGGGAGTAAAGATGACCCTCAGCCTAGTCTGCCAGCCTGCACCCTCTCCAATCCTGGACTGCTGGCTCCTAACTGCTCGCCTGCCTGATATCCCCTAACTACTCTGTCTGCCAGCCTTATAGCCCCCTAACTGCTCCCTTGACAGCCTGATTGATGCCTAACTGCTCTCCTGCCAGAATGATCATCCCCTGCTGGCCAGAATGCCTCCAACTGCCCTCCCCTGCCATTCTGATCACTTCCAACTACTCTCTCCTGCCAGCCCAGTCACCCCCAACTGCCTTTCTCTGAGGGGACTGGGGGACTCCAGCTGGATGAGGCTCATAGTGCTTGCCACACTCCGGCAGACTGGGTGCCACCATCTTGTGGCTGTAGGCCCTGCCATCTTGTGATGGCATGGTGGTCAATTAGCATATTCCCTCTTTATTAGATAGGATATTTTGTAAGTGACTTCAATATCTTTCTGGAAGACTATAAGATAATAAATACATCTATACTAAAAATAAAATCCCTTTCTTCAATCCTAAGCTTAACAGCAATTTCCTCATGAAGCCTTTTTAACTCCCTATCTGTCTGAAATATTTGCCTGGTCCTTTGTATTCCTATGATTCTCTGTTGATATTGTCTTAATGGCATCCCAGTGCATGGCCCTATGTTTTGGCTATGCATGTATGCATCCAGCTCTTCTGACTTAATTGTAAGCATCTTAAAAGTCATCCTTAATTCCTCTTCATACCTCACATAGTATCTTACATAATGTCGTTTCTGATGAGAAATTCACAGTTATTTGTATCTTTGCTCCTCAATATATAATGCATCACTTTTCTTGGGCTGCTTTCAAGATTTTTTACTTGTCTTTAGTTTTCAGTCATTTGATTTTGATGAGTCTACACATGAATTTCTTTGAGCTTATTTTGTTTTAGTTTCTCTGAGCTTCATGAATATGTTGGTTTATGCCTTGCCAAATTGTAAAGTTTTCATATATTATTTCTTCAACTATTTACTTAAGCATCACATTCATTCTCCATCCCTTTAAAAAAAAACCTGATGACATTTTAGATACTTTGAGTATTATCTCATAGATCCTGAGTCTTTGTTAACGTTCCCCTCTTTTTTCTTTCTAATGTTCAAATTGGATAATATCTTCATCTATATTCAAGTTCACTGCCTTTTTCCTCTGTCATCTCCATTCTGTTCTTGAGCTCATCCAGTCCTTTTTGGAAAAATATATTTATATTTTTATTGACTTTAGATAGGAAGGGAGAGAGAGATAGAAACATCAGTGATAAGAGAGAATCATTCATCAGCTGCCTCATGCACACTCCACAGAGGGGACTGAGCCCACAACTCTGGCATGTGCCCTGACCTCCTGGTTCAGGAGGGTGGAATGCACTTACTTCTTTTTAACCAGAACTGAAAACATCACCACTCTCCTTAGTTTTGTTGTGTGTGGCTATTTTGAGATCTGCCTGAATTGTCCCCATTGAATTAGCATATTATTAGCTAGAATTGCCTCTCTGCCAACTTTGAGACTTCACTGTATAGTCCACATTTTCATATCTCTTACAAAAGTCCTATATAATAAAGGGTAATATACAAATTGACCCTAAGAGCAGAATGACCAGAACGACTGGTCGCTATTATGTGAACTAACCAGGGGGCAGATGCTCAATGCAGGAGCTGCCCCCTAGGGGTCAGTGCACTCCCACAGGGGGAGCTCTGCTCAGCCACAAGCAGGGCTGTTGGCTGCCAGTGCAGTGGTGGTGGCAGGAGCCTCTCCCACCTCCTCAGCATCACAAAGGATGTCCTACTGATGACTTAGGCCTGCTCCCCACAGTTGGACATCCCCCAAGGGCTCCTGGGCTGCCCCAGGGATGTCTGACTACTAGCTTAGGCCTGATGCCCTGGGGATCGGGCCTTCCCCAAGAGGTCTCATACTGAGAGAGCATGCAGGCCTGGCTGAGTCTCCTCCTCTGCCCTGCCCCCGAGTGCATGAATTTTCATGCACTGGGCCTCTAGAACTAAATAGGTCTAAGAAATTCCCTAAACCTTGAACCTTACATCTTATACATTTTGAGATAACTTCTTTAAACTTTTTTCCCTTTTTTGTGTCCTTCATTTAAGCAGTTGAGACATTTACCTTGTTGTTTGAATGAAAATAATTAACCAAAGAGGCATAGCTTTTCTACTCACCTATGAGGATAATGTTGTTTCAGATATTTCTCTAGACCAATAATGACACGGGTGACTGCATGAGTTTGTTTTTTGGATTACTTTGTCTATAAGCAAACATATTTTAAGACTTTGCAAGTGAGTTACATAATCATAGGGAAGGCTTTTAGACTGTGGCACTGACTTCAGATGAATGTTCAAGGTGGTGAGGCAAAAAGTTATAAGACTTTAACTATTCCTAACTTGTTTTTCTACTCCCAAACATGCCATCTCTCCATTAAGCTTGTTTTCTTACAGATAAATGTTCAGAGGGGGAAGTACAATGACTGAAGCCTTCTGTAATGCATAATATTGGGTACAGGAGCATAAATGCACAACAAGTGGGCAGGTCAGTAAGACCTCTTGGCACTTTAGCAGATCTAACCAGAGCACACCCAGCATAGGGCAGTAACAGTTGAGAAGCAAAATAAACTGAGATTGTTTTAATGCCCCTTTCCACCCACTTGTAGAGTTAACTACCATGAAAATCCTTTCTACTCGGGAATATCATTTAAATGAACATTTCACATATTATGTTAGAAACTGCAATGGTGTCAGGTGGATTTTTTTCCATAGGATATATGTTTCTCTCTCTCTTGGTTACTAAAGATATGACACAAATTTAAAGGGAAATTGTGAAGAGAACTGTTTTCTGACAAGAAGCTACCAAAACTTAAAGAGTACATGGGAAGAATTATGGGGAGAATAGGATGAATTTGAGAAGTAAGAAAATAGTTGGAATTTGTTTATCTGTCTGGTAGGTGGGTATTCCTATACCTATTACCTAAATTAAACTGATCACAGACCTGGGAATTGAAAACACATGAGAAATTATACAGCCCTACAACTATTTCATTATAAAATCTCGACCAATTTATTAAAACTTCCATATATCAGTTTTCTGTGAAATAGTCACCTTTTTTTAAACACTTTTGCAAACATTCAATATAGACTGAAGTTTAAAACATTATTCACTCCGTAAAAACCATGCTTTATGGCATTTTCATAAAGAGGGAGGGGAAAACAGCTCAGGAAAATTACTGTGCAAAGTAAATAGCAGTGCTGTGAAAATTATCTGCAGGTTTATTTATCTCTTGAATTTCCCAAGATCCTTTCATTAAATAGTATGAAATAATATTGACTGCACTTGGCTGATTTCTTGGAAATTGGTCCTGTTTTGAGAATCTGATGTGAATATTATTTTCTCATCAGAAGTTACCCAGCTATTGTAACTTGGCACTTGCTACCTTTGTAGACATACCATTTTTAAGTAAAGGAACATTTGTATTTTTAGTGATGAAAGACAAAGAGTTATCAGTTGGAAAATGCGTTGTGTAGATAATAAATATTTTCCTGATGTGCATAGAAATTGCACTTTGCCTACTATTTAAATAAAGAATAAGGATAAATATTAAGGAAGGAAATATTATCATTTGATATTCAATGAGTCCTATCTTGATATTTGAGGAATAGAAATTTAACTAACAGTCTTTTGCCATCTTGATACATTTGAATGAGAAGACTGCTGTTCTGATGGGTATATTTCTTAAGGTGTGAGCAGTAGTGAGACTCCAAATGCAGTTAAATAAAACATAAACTAGAAGCATCCTTTTACCTAAGACTTTATTGGTAAATGCTATGCATAAATTTGCATTTCTAAAGCCTTTCTTTCTTTCCCCCCCCACCAAAGACTGGCACTTTAGTGTTTAGTTGGATGTTATTTTGTGTGTTCCCCAGTTACTTATGCATTAATTAGTTTTGTTTACCTGTGCATAATTTTTCCTAATTTCATAGCAGTTGTTGTTTTGTAATTGACAATGCAATTTACTGCATGTGTGCTTTCTGGCCCCCACACAAGTATGTTAAAGTATAAAGCACCGATCTCTTTCATTTCAGACTGTTGAAAAAGGGATTGGTTGTGACTAATTTCCAATTAATTTGCACTGGTTGTGGGGAACAAAACAACTGCACTTACTAATTAAAATTTAAAATATTCCGAAGTGTCATCTTTAGGTGTCTGCGGAATATATAATTTCCATTTTGGTTCATTGCTGGATCTGTAACACCCGTGGGCTTGACAGCTCTATTAATTTAAAGGCTCACTAATACCTATTAGTACAAAACATGAAAAAAAATACCATTAATCATTTATTTTAATTCTGCAGCTCTGTCATTTTCTCAGTATGTTTTAAAATTATGATGACACCATAATGTGCACAAATCGACCTGGATGATGGGGAAACGGATAACACTCCTTAAGAGAGACACTGAAGCACATTATTAGAGCTTAATTAATGCCAAACTGATTAAATTTGATTGCATTTTGCACATAAAAACTGTTTTTAAAATATTTTAACATATTATATTAAAAAGAGTTAATCCAAACTTGTTATGTTTGCAGACAGACGTACCTTTTATCATTTTTTTCTTTAATGCATTCTATTTAAATACTGAAAATTCAATCTAATTTTTTTCTTTTATTTATTTTGAAAATCAAAATGACTTAGTCAGTTTTAATTTAGAAAAATTTGTCTCATGTCAGCTAAAATACAGTAGTGTGTCTCATCTTAGTATTCTTCTCTAGGAAGTCCTAACCCAAATTGAACGCAATGTCCAAAAAATGCAAAAGGGCAAAAATTGAAATGAAAAGTATACCAAGTGTGTAATATTTTATCCATTTATATTGATTTGATCCAGGACTGTCACACATTCTAAATGTGGGAAAATTGTATGCACTTAACATAATTGTGCCATTAGCTTTCAAAAAAAAAGCAATTTAAACAAAATTTATACCTAGTTCAAAAAGAAATATATTCCTCCAAAATGGGTGGTCTCATAGTCCGTGGGCACCATCAAACTAATAGTAGATTTGATGTCTTTTCTACCAGAGCAGTTAGATGTCTCGCGTCTGGGATGAAAACTCTAGAATCACAAGACCTAGCCTGACTCT
Organism: Vespertilio murinus; assembly: GCA_963924515.1. NCBI lineage: Eukaryota > Metazoa > Chordata > Mammalia > Chiroptera > Vespertilionidae > Vespertilio > Vespertilio murinus. The sequence goes on from OZ004712.1 coordinate 17,127,487, forward strand.
TTTCCCACATTTGCCTTGTGGTCATACTTTATCTAGTTTGTCATTTTATCTGATTTTGTGTATTAAAATGAGAAAATATGGCCAACACATTCTAAGCTTTTCCTGAAAGAGCAACAACCTGTGTGTTGAAAGGTTTAAAGAATAAGTATTCTTATCCACCAACAGAGAATAGGGTTCAGGGTTTTCTCTGGGAGATTCCCAGGATAAGTTACCAACTTCAAATAAAAATTTGAATTAAAAAACTAATAATAAAAATACACTGAACAGAATTTAATCATTCATTTCTTTTATTTCCTTGACTATCCAGAACATAGTTGCACATATTTCATTTGAGGAGACAAAAAGTTTGAAGAATTTTACATATTACATTGTTTTATCCACATGATAGTTCCATGAGGTAAACAAAATAGGTATTATTTGACATGATTTTCAAGTCAATAGGTAAAAATTAAGAATAGAATACAACTGTGTTATCCAAGTTACCTAAGTCAAGAATACCAGATTTATTTCTTCAACAAATACTTACTGAATTCTTTCTCGATAAAGGTTCTGACATTTAGCCCTAAATGAAAATAAAGCAAAACCAGACATGCCCTCTGAACTCGGTCAAGTTATACATTCCCCGGAGTCACACAAATATAAAATTCCAGTAATGATATAAGTTCTGTGAACATAATGTTCATGGTACTGAGACACTGTGGCTCTGTGATAATATGGTGGTGTGGTACCATGAAAGGGTATAATACAAAAAATTGACCACCTCAAAGGAAGTCTAAGAAGACTTTCAAAGGAACTCAAAATAGACCTAAGAACCCAAGGGATGGAAGACTGTCCTATGCAAAGGGAATGGGAATGGCATGAGGTGGGGAGGAGCATGGTATGCCCAAGGCTCTGAAAGTTGATGTGATAGACATGGAACAGAAGGACAGGAGGTGTGGGGGAAGGCAGATAACTCAGTAGGAATCAGAACTGCAGGGCCTGGAAGCTCATGGGAAGGATTTTTAGCTTTGGTTTAAGAGGCATATGGAACTAAAGAGTTTAAACAGGAGGGAGAATGATGTGATCAGATTTGCATGATGATAAGATCATTCCTGGTGGGGAATGGATTTAACCATCTATGACACTTCTTTTTTTTCTTTTTCTTTTAGAACCCATCACTTTTACCATATAATATATTTTTAAATGTATTTCCACTGAATGATCACTTTAATGAATAAGAATAATGAACAGTCAATTATTTGATGTGAAGTAGATTAAATTTCCTTAGCTGGTAAGAATGAGCTTACATTCAAATGAGTTGAAGGTTTATGATTTGTATTAATTTGTTCAGGCTTTAGAGTAGTAGTTGAGGTAGAAAGACAAAACACACACACACACATACACACTCAAAGAGATATGGGAAATATTTGAGGGATAAAATTGCTAGATTGTTTATGGGAGGTAAGGAAGAGGTGCCAAGGATGATCATATTTCTAACTTGAACAATTGAATAGGTGATGAAACAATTCTTTGGAAGAGGAGAATCTGGGTAAAATATAGGTTATTTTTCTCTCCATTCTAATTTAACTCAACTAAATTGTGTTCCCTGATTCATGTCCTAGGCATATTGTGACAAAAGTCCATCATTACTACACCACATGATGGCAATTTTTTTTTATGGAGAGCATGTAAAATGCTTACTGGATTACCATTAAATAGTTTACCATTGATAGAATATCTTTAAGATCAGTGATATCATGTTCCGAATAGCCGAGGGTATAGCGGAGTCTAGCAATTGGCTCATTAGGAAACTTCCTTTTCATAATATGTCAGTATGTTCTTATTGGTCTCCGTTGCTTTTAAAAAACCCATTCTTTTTGTGAGTTAGTAAATGTCCCATATGGGTCTATTTTCTGCTCTTTTATTTGGGTAGAGGTGGAACCAGGCATGTGTCTGGAATGCTACCAGGTGCTTCTGGCCTCCTCAGAGAGAAGGCAGATGGCCATGGTAAGCCATCTCCCAATGTCACCCAAGGAATCCTGAAAGCCTGGTTGTCTCAGCTAGGAGAGGGGTGAGCAAAATGTGCTCTCCACTGGACTAAACATAATGCCACTAAAAATAGTAGGTAGCATGCATAGTCTCATTTGGTACTTGCAGTAGTTCTATGAAGTAGTGCTTTTTTATCTTCCTTTAGGAAACAGAGACGAGGCTCAGAAATGTGAGCTACTTTGTCCAGTGGCCGAGCTGGACAAAGTAGCTCCTTGCCACAACTCTCAAGTTCATGATCTTAACCCCATAAAGAAAAAATAAATAAATAAATAAATAAATAAATAAATAAATAGCTGTAATATCATTCAGTAAGAAAAGTAGAACCGCGAGTAGTAAATATTGTGAATATTCTCCAGTAATAGTCAAGAATGAGAATCTCTTTGTGGTGTTTTGGTTTTATTTTTTTGTTTGTTTGTTTTGTGTGTGTGTGTGTGTGTGTGTGTGTGTGTGTGTGTGTGTGTTTTGTTTTTTAGAAAGGCCTTAGGGGGGAAAAAAACAAAGACTGGGTTAAAGTTGTGGGTTACATTTTTCTGCAGAGACATGAGCATTATAAAAAGGTAGTTTTAAAAATATGTTGACCTTCCCTAGCAACCAACTTACAACTATGAAATATTTTGGAAGGGAGAAACAAACTTTTATCTTTAAAAAATTTTTCAAATCCAGGTATGACTACCAGATTCATTTCTTCATTTTTTCAACAAATGCTTACTGAATTGTGGCCAAATAGCCCTTTGCTTTTAGGGAAAAGTTTCTCTTTTCTCATTACGATTCATATTTAAAATTCCTGTGAATTTCACCAGCAAGTAAACCTCTCAAACCCATATTTTAAAGATTTATCGTAAATTCTTCTCAATGATCTCTCTGGATTTGATGTTAGATCAAAGTCTGTAACATTAAACTTGGAAATGACTATCATCTCAGAAAATAATGGCTGGAATCATAAAGAAGCTGGCACAGAAATTTTAGAAAATTGTTATGTTTCATTGCTTTGCTTTTTGGCAGTTATGGACTTGAAAAATTTAGCATGCTCTTTATTCCTACTGTCATATGGCTCAGCTACACGCATGAATTCAAAATGGTTTCCATTATTGGAAGGAGATAATCTTATTCCAGAATCAAGCTAGGTAACTGCTAATGTTCCAGATAATTGCTAAATGATCTCTCCCACAGATATTTTATGGCATTTATTTTGCTCTGAAAACCCCATTCATTTTTAAGGTAGCTGAATAAATCCAGTGATAATGAACTCTTAAAGAGATGAAGCAGGGGAAAAATATTGGCTAGATACAGGGAGAATATTTAAAAAGAAAAATGCTACCTGCTGAGGTGCTTTCTAAGAACTATAATATTATTAAGCCCACCCTGGAGTAAAGCAAAAAAGAGATTATGCATTTAAGCCAAATTTGATCAGTTGATGCATTTATTATCAAAACTGGGAAAGCTAGTATATATTTCAATTCAGAATTGTTACCGAGTGAATTCTGAATGGTGACACTCAGCATAGCAAATGAAATTACTTGTACTTTCATCCATTTTTTAGCTACTGACCCAGTATGTTGTACTTTTAAATTAAAATGTATTGCTTCCCCATATGCCTAATAATTTTAGATGTAATTTTCAGTATTTGACTGTAATTACATCAGAGATCAGCAAGTTATGTCTTTGTGCCAAAACTGAATAGCTGCCTATTTGTGTATAACCAAAGAGTTAAGTTTTTGTGTATAACCAAAGAGTTCAGTTTTGGGGTGTTTTTTTTTTGTTTTGTTTTGTTTTGTTTTTAATTTTAAGTGGTTGAAAAATCAAAATAAGAATCTTAAAATTCAAATTATAGATGTCATCCATAATTGAACTAGAGCACAGCCACACCCAGTCATTTATATATAGTCTATGGATACTTCATGCCACAGGCGCCAAGTTGAGTAGTTACAGAGACCCTATAGCCCAGATAGCCCGGAGAATTACCATTTAGCCCTTTACAGAAAATGTTTGGCAACCTCTGAATTACCTGAGCAGCTACTTCACCATCTTGTAATACATGGCTCTCAGATATAATGATTCCTATATTTAGAAATGGTGTAAAAAATTAGTAACCTAATCACTTTTATGCAAAACATTGTGGCAAACTGAGGCACGTCTAGCCTGTACACATGCAATTGGATGGTTTCAGCTTCATTAATAGCCACACTGAGGACTGATTTGCCAAGTTCATACGCTGGTGCTTCCTTCTGGCTTTTCTCCCACCTCGCTGGCTCCTAGTGCTTAGATTCCTTCGTAGGACATCATTCCCCTGCTCCCTCCTAAAATGTCAGTGCTTCATCAATTTCATAGTCTAACCTCTGAGAGTTGGATATGCCACACGGTTCTGTAATCTCTTCTCAGCGGATGTCATTATAAGCTCATCACACACCTACATCTACCTCAAGACCTGTTCTCCCTCCTGAACAAACTCCAGACCTAGGCTGAACAGCTCCTTCACCAACACTGAGTCAGTCACTCTCCACACTGCCTTCCCCAACTTCCTGGCTCCTACCCCTGAAGCTCTTTCTAGTAAAGATTACCAACACGCACATCACAAAGATGAAAGCATGAAAATCCTACCAGAACTGTTTCCTTTTCAGATATTCCACACAGCCCATCAACTAGCACTGTGTCCTGTAAATCAGGCCTCCCTGGGAACTCTCCACTCTGCCTCCACCATAGTGAAGTCCACTGCAGGCTTTTCTGGGTTTTATTAACCTTCCACCTGCTCTCCTGCCTCTGGTATGGCACCCAGCCCCTAATCTAGGCTTCCAGAGGGATGTCGCTAAACATCGGGTTTAATTCTGCCCTGTCCTTCCACCAGGATCTAAATGCCACACTTTGTGATCCCATTGCACCCTGAGAAAATCTCTGTGGCACATTGTAGTGTTCATTGCACGTTATTGTCATTGGCCCAAACTGTCTCCCAAAGTGGCTGTGTGCATCATTGGGCATTTCTACCAGCGGTGTATGGGACTGTTGTTGTCAGTGTGGCCCTGTGGTCTTTGAAGCTCTTTCTTAGCTCAGGCGTTTGTTTTGCTGGAGAACACCCTCAGGCGTGCTGTAAAGGGCATAGAAAAGATAAACTCTCTAGATCCTTTTCTGACTGAACATGTCTTCATTGTACCCTTGCATCTAATCAATACACGGACTAAGTTTAGAAGTCTGGGATAAAATTAACTTTGCCTCTGGGGTTTGAAGGTGTTTCTCCATATTCTTTTTAGCTCTAATGTTTTTTGAGAAGCCTGGTGCCGTGCTGATTTTTATTTATTTTTTTCTGTAAATGACCTGTTTTTCCTTTCTGAGGGCATCTAGAATCTTCTTTGTGTCCCTGTGCTTTGAAATGTCACAATCACGTGTGACTTGAGCTGCGCCAGACAGAGTCTGATTGGCAGAAAAGAGGGGGACTGTGCTGCAGGGCAATGACTGGCTGATGTACTGAGGAACAACTGAGAAGTAGTTACCTGGAACTTAAAAGAAGGAAGTGCTCAAAGGTAGCCCGATGATCGGTTCAAGTCTTCAGATTGCTGAAACAATGCATTCTGAAGTCTTTGGAATCTGCTCCTTACTCATTGCTTTTCTAGTAGATAGCACGTTTTCAAAAAAACAAAACAAAACAAAACAAAACAAAACACAAAAACAACAAGATTATGGAATATATACAAGACAGGCATCTGAGTCATTCTTCCAGCCTGCTGAGGCCCCCTTAACCAGGTTCACCCCCAACCCGAAGCTACACTTAAGTCCCTACAGTTTTCTGAGGCCTACGCCTGGAGCTTCTGTGATTGCCCCAACAACAGTTCACCTGGACTGGAATGATTCTCGTCCTCGATGGAGTGGCTGCCCAAATAGAAAAGATATGTGATTTTGCAATGACATAGCATATGCAAAGAGAGCGGATACATAATGGAGATTTCATGGATGCTAGTTTCCTCCATGTTATCTCCCCCAACAAGAGGAAAGCACCCAATTGTTTCTCATTCCCATAAACAATAGACATAAAAGGTGGGAATTTAATTTTTTGCAGAAATAAAAAGGAAGATTAAAGAAAGAGTTGTGCACTTTGACCATAGGATTGATGCAATGACAAAGAGGACAGGTTATAGATAATTTTAAAAATAGCACTGGTGCTCTCCTGCCTGGAAACTGAAGACTAGAACTCCCTATCGATGAGTAACATGGACTAAGTGTCCCATTGTGTCAAGAGCGCTGAATGAGATACTGTGCTATTTTTAAAGGCAGACACCATCTGATTCCTGAAAGAAAGAAAGAGAGAGAGAAGAGAGAGAGAAAGAGAGAGAGAGAGAGAGAGAGAGAGAGGAAGGAAGGAAGGAAGGAAGGAAAGAAGGAAGGAAGGAAGGAAGGAAGGAAGGAAGGAAGGAAGGAAGGAAGGAAGGAAGGAAAGGGTTGCCAATGTAAAGATAGCCATAATCAAACAAAATTCAAATACCTAAAAACCAAACAAAACCTTGCACACAATAATTTGTGGTATTTTGGCTATGCATTGACTACAATGGTATATTTCTTCCATTCATGATAATGATCTTGTTTCCAACATGTCCTAAACCATTGTAACCTCCAAAGGATTTAGGACAGCAACTGTGAATCAGGAGGTATACCTTCTTACTTTAATTGATAATGTTCTATTAGAAGCAAATGTTATTATAGAAGTAATATGTGACAACTTCACCCCAAGGAACTTATCTTTAAAAAATTATATTTTTGTGTAAAAAGATTCATGTTTAAGTTCAACATTAAGAAATTGTGCCATTCTGCTTAGCCTCATATTTCAGCATCTATATCATTATTGCTGTGCTTGTTAAATTTCTCTTTCCTACTTGACTGTAACTTCTTGGATGCAGAGAATGTGTATTGTGTATTTTTTTAAGTCCCTGAAGCAAGGTAGGGGCTCAGACAATTTTGTGAAATGAGTAAATGAATGAATGATGTAGTATTAGATACTGTATAAAGCTAAGATTCCCAGGAGTTTAAAATCAATAGCATGTCTGCCATGTCGCTCAGTGGTTGGGCATCGACCCATGAACCAAGAGGTCCCTGGTTCAATTCCTGATGCCCAGGTTTCGAGCTTGATCCCCAGTAGGGTGTGTGCAAGAGGCAGCCGATTGATGTTTCTCTCTATCAATCAATGTTTCTATATCTCTCTCCCTCTCCATTCCTCTCACTCAAAAAATACAATAAAAACATATTTTAAATCAAATCAAATAAATAGAATATGGTAATCCAAAGCTGAATTATTAAGAGGAAATCTGATAGAGATCTCTTTGAACCTACATATAAAAGTGCACTCTTATATTTTAACTATATGGTTATCAACTTCCCAGTTCATAAGATAAAAATGAAGTAAAATTATATATCTAGAGAGTTAGGGGCTGTTTTAGCCTGGTGGCCTTTCACAGGTGCAATTTATTTTTATAGTGAAGAGAAGAACACTGAATCTTCCCAGAATAACCTGATTCCACCAGAGTTAAATAAAGTTGTTCATTTTTCCAGGGTTTTGACATATTTCTGTCTTTGGAGACTGTGAAGTAAATCTCTATTTCCCAAAAGCCCCTGTGCTGATTTTAATGATCCTGTCCACGTGACATACATTTTTTTTTTAATTTCATCGCTATTAGTGAATGACAAGTGAAGGATATTCATTTTAACTTGAAAATGTCAGGTATGCACTTTAAGAGATATATTTTTGCAGCTTTTAATGAGGTGCTGTTTCTTTTTGAAAGAAATACTCATCTCTGATGTGGGCGCTGTGCAGGTGACAACTGATATTTAATAAGCGATGGTTCTTGTATTAGTCACAGTTCTCTAAAGAAAATGTCTCAGATTGCTTTTGAAAAACTCTCAGCATCACTAGCCCAAAGGCAAGATGTGACCTTTTTATTACATAATGATAATCATTTATTATCTCCCAATGTATCTTAAAGTCACAGACAAAATGCCACTTTGATAATTGCTTTCAATTAGCTTTGAGCATAGCGTATATTCACAAAATGTCTTCTCTAATTTAGACTTGAATTAGAGAAAATTGCAGACATAATCTACTTTAAGCTTGTCTCATTTAAGGTGACTCGTAGTTTTATATCAAAGAAATCAAAACGAGTAGCTTTAGAACAGTCTCTCAACGTGTTTTAAGCAGGCTTTTCAATATTTGATTTTATTCTATTACCAATTAATTAACAAATTAGAGAAGTAGTTCATCATTCCTGACCTTTTATTCATGTTAGCTTGTGACTTTCAGTTCTAATGATTGTTTTGAAATTAAGCCTTGCAGTTCGTGTTGAAAGAGAGAAACAATCTGATTAGTAAGATAAATAAAGCTTGCCTTGATACCAAGTGCCTCTTGATGTTTGACTATAGAGGGGATTTCGAATACTATAATCATGCATCCTTTTCTGCCTTAAATAAATGATACGTAACTAGTGGTTAATAAATTATACTAGATAATCATGTAACCTAAACAAGGAATTGGGGATTATTATTACAAGCGAGGTTAGAAGTAACATGATAATTAAAAGGAAATCTTAGTTAATTTTAATTTTTTTTGTACCTTGAGCATTGGAATATGGTTCAAATGCTTAGTTTTATCTCTCTTAAAAATAGTTTTTTAAATAATAGAAATTCAGAAACTACATTTTTATACTTGTGGTGTTTTAGTAGTTAGTTTCAAATTCTCGGAGATTGGTGTGATATCTGGAGATTACTCTCTTTCTTTCTTTTTTTTTCTTTCCTAGATAAAAATTACACACAAGAACCAAGCCCCAATGCTGATGGGCCCGCCTCCAAAAACTGGGTTGTTCTGCTCCCTCGTCCAAAGAACAAGAAACCGAAGCAAGGAATAATCCCTGTGTCGTTTCATTCCTAGAGATCTAATTCTCATAATTGGGCCATGGAAAACTTACGCTGGAAATCTCTGAATCCTTTCAAGTCTTCTACTCATGCAAAATCATGGAATTGGTTTAACGGCTTTTGTTTCCGAGTTCATGTAAAACTCCTGTGAGAAAATTTGTCTCAGTTTTCATGGGCATCCTTGCATGAAGAAAGCAGAAGTTTACGTGAAGTGATACTGCATATATTTTTGTTGCATGCATTCCTATAGGTTCTCATGCCTACCATCCATTCCTCCCCAAGTTCTATTTCCTAACCTGTGATTAAAAAACAAAACAAAACAAAAAAACATTTAAACATAAAAAAGGAAATACCATGGAAAATGTGACTCTCCGTGTCATTTCAGTTATCAATAAGCATTGGTCAGTAAGGCTACACTGATCAAAGTTGCAGATTGCTTTAGTTTTTCCCCTTTAGAATCAGTGTGCCAATGGTCTTTGACCTACGACTTGAGGAGAAACTTTTCTTGAAGGATTTTATTAAATGGTGGTATATGATACCTTGCTGTATCTATTTTTTTTCTTTAACTTCTTAATGCTTCTGAGTGGAATTTAAAATGGCAGGCATAAAATTGTCCTGTGCTGACAAAGAGAAAGTGGCTTTTTATTTTGTGTAGTTTTGGTTTTGATTCCGGAAATAAGTGAAAACATGTTACTTAGCATCGAGTGTGGTACTATGACCAGCCTTATGCCTTTCTGCATGTGCATCTGGGAGATTATCCATAACCACATCAGTAACCAAATAGGTGTTTTAAACTATGTGCCTAACAAGCTGTGTTTCCCACCAAAGACTCACAAAACGATGCCTGAGAGAAATGTTTTAATAATTAATTGTGGAGAAAATTTATGGTTCTTATGATTAATTCTGTGATGACTAAAACTGTGGAAGAGAGTGAATTATCCATTAATTATAATTAAATTTCTCACCATTCAGAAACAGTGGGCCATACAACATAATCAAAGCTCAATATTATTAACCTTACAGAAGTTACATACAAAAAGCTGATTTCTTGTGCGTTTTTTTTTTTTGGGGGGGGGGGGGTTGGTCCATTGTAAATATAAGTGTCTATAATTTTTTTCATGGATCAGTTAAGTCCACTTGAGAAAGCTTATGATTGTATCAGTTTCTTTCTAGTATAAATTGTTATCTGTAATAATATTGAGCTCACTGAAGAAAATCATGCATGCAGTTAGCCTCCTCACCTACTCCACTCCCATCTCTATGACATTTTAAATGTGTGTTTGGAAATAACGGTCTAAATTATTGTATAATATACTCATGGCCTTGTTGGACTTTCTGAGTGTCTAAGGAAATTCTGGAATAGTACTTTCTTGGTGTTTCATTTAACCTATGATATAAAGTGAAATGCTATTCTGAGTAGTTCAGTGTTGTTCATTCATATTGACCTGCGTCTCATCTTCGCATGTTTTATGTTTTCAAACATGCCATAAGGAAAACAAGTGCTTGAAGTGCATGATTTATTAGTTTCTCTCACCACTCTGCATTAAAGTACTAATGATTTATCAGTTCTGTTTTTTTATTGATTCGTTCATCTTTGCATAAAAAATAGCATTTAGTTATTCTGTTGAACACAATCCTGTGCATGGATTTATGGATTTCAAGTAAAATTGCTATAATTTCAGTCCTTCGGTTTGAAATCTCATGTGACTGCTGTTGTATGAAATAGCTAATCTCAAGGAATGTATTGTAGTGGAAGATTATGTATAAAACATATTTTTTTGTGTGTTCCAGGGACCTTAGGTGGTAAATATCAATCAACGATAAGTTTAATTGCTTTGAAAATAAAAGCTTTTGAATAAAATTAATACATAATTTAGCATCCCCAGGAAAATTATTATTACAATTGCAAATGTAGCACAGCAATCCCTTCCCCTAGTGCATACATTTTTTTAAATGGTATTTGGCAGAACAGTAAATTACACCAAAAGAAATTCCAAAACGGTGAAAAATGCATTGCTGACATGATGTTACATAACACACACATTTTGTATGTAGTATCTACGGTTGCAGGTAATAAATATTTGCACATACACTGACAAAATTGTGTACATTGGTCAGGCAAGGGCCATGTCGAATACATATTCTGAAGCCACAGATTATTTTATGTTCAGCACAACATGCAATTATTTCCTGGCCGCGTTTTAGAGTAGATAGTGTGAAGGCAGCAGCACTTTGTGAATCATTCTCAACAATCTGTGCAGTAGAAAAGACAGTGGAATGAGACAAATCAAACAACCGGCCCCTAAGACTTCAATAATTGAAATAATGGGATGCAGATTTACTTCAGTGTAGCTATACAACTATCATTACAGTTACTAGTCATCCCATTTTCAGTCAGTGGGACTCACTGGTATCAATAATAGATATTCAAGTAGCGATCAAATTTTACATTTCAAAACTCATTTTCTAAAGATACTCACTCGCTTGCCCCTCAAGTACACTACTCCTGAGCATTGTGGAGCAGTTTTATAAAAGCCCACTTCGATGGTTTTAAAATATTCTTCCTGTTTTTATGATAGCTTCAAGGGAAGAATATTTACTTAAAGAAAATGTCTAAACTGAAAGTTCTATGGTAGATTAAACTATTGAATGATGAATGTTAGCTTTACAAGATACAATTTTTTCTTGTGTGTGTGTGGGTGACTGAGTTGTTGGGTCAACCTCTTTAAATATAGCAGGCCTAGCGGTATAAAGTTATACATGGATGAAGCTCTTAAGTAAACCCTGAGTTTATTAGAGTTGAAGGAAAAGGGGAAAAGAGATACGCACTTTGCAAAGCATTGCCATACAGTTAGCTGATAAACAGAGAAAGAGATTTCAAAATAAACCTGAACAACCATGCTTCTAATAGGAATGAGGTCTCTAGGTAGAACCAGAAATTTTATAGGGTGTATTTTTCTACTTAGATATATATAAGTAGAATTTAAATACATTTATATATATATATATATATATATATATATATATATAATGTGTATTTGATTCTAAAAGTGCATATCAGCTTATTAAGGAGGAAGAAGATATATGGTAGAAAGAGAAAAAATAACATTTAAAAATTTTATTTTTTTAAACAGGTAACTGTGATTATAACCAGAATAAAGCAAAAGGCTCAGATTTTTAGGGACCCCTGCCATAGGCAGAAATTGAAAGCCAATGAGAATTAATAAATCATGTTTATGGTGCAGTATCTTGTTATTTTTTTCCATTTCTTTAGAGGGATGGGGAGCAATTGCAATTTTCAAGAAAGAATCTGTTTTGAATCTTGGACTATATTGTACTTGAATGAGACAAAACTTTTAAATGGCTCCATTCATTTTTTGTGTCAAAGTTAGTCCCGCTGTTTATTACTTACAAAGAAAGAAATGTAATTTTCATGGTACATATAGCCCCAAATACGTCTTCAAATCCAGTACATATATTCTAAATTTAAAAAGATTGAGCCCTTATATGTTGAAATGTAAAGTTTAAATAAACAAAGCAAACAGAAACCTGCAAAAGAGCTTTTATTTTGTGAAAGGCAGTAATCACTTCTTAAATCCCCAGTTAAATTGCATTCTATTTAAATAAACTTTGGATAAACTCACATTGGAAGGATTCTGTACATCCTTATTGTGTTTAAGAACATGCTATTCATTTAATTACAGTATCTTATTTTCTCAGAAAGTGTTATATATAGTATTCTGTTTTTGAAATAAAAATGTTAACTGCTCAGATAAGTGTCATTCCTTACTGCCATTTTGGTCAGATTTTGTCCACATATGAACTCTTCCAGCATTTAAAGAGTATCCACCAGGCCAGTCAGCAACCCTGCTTTTTGTTGGGGAGGAAGAAGTATGAGTATTTGGGGACTGAACTGTGTCCTGTTAAGAGCCAGATCAGCCCTAACCAGTTTGGTTCAGTGGATAGAGCATTGGCCTGTGGACAGAAAGGTCCCAGGTTCAATTCCGGTCAAGGGCATGTACTTTGGTTGCAGGCACATCCCCAGTAGGGGGTGTACAGGAGGCAGCTGATCAATGTTTCTCAATGTTTCTAACTCTCTATCCTTCTCTCTTCCTCTCTGTAAAAAAATCAGAGCCAGATCATTCTACTTTGTGGTACTTTGGCCCAAGTTGTTGCAATAAACATTATTCTAGCAATTTCAGAGATTCCAGGATGGGGACTGAATGACTAGGTCAGAGGGTCTGTGAGGGTTTAAGTAAAATTTTCTGGATCAAACCAATTTCTGATTTTATTTTGTGTAACAAACTTCAACAAGCATCTCATGGGCACTGAATAGTACAAGATATTTTACAAACAGGTTGCAGCAATTAAAGAATTTTTTTTCAATGAGGTATCTCTTTTCTAAAAGTCTTTCTAAGTATTAGAAGAGTTAAGTAAAAGAATGGCCATATTACATGATGGAGTAAGGCAAGAGCCCAGGTAAGCAAAATGTGATACATATTCAAATGGTGGGAGGAATTCATAAATGCCTCTAGAAATGACAAATCTTCAAATGGCTTTTCAGGGTAGCTAGAATTTTACATGGAGAAGTAGCATGAAGGAATTCCTGAGTAAAAGAAGGTGAGGACATGGAGAGAGAAAACAAGTCTTGGATCTTTCATTGCCTCATTTCATACAAAAGTTACACAATTTATAAAATAGATATTTGGGTGGTGGTTCTTAAAATTATTAGGGAAAAAATCAAGAGAAGAGAAGGAGAGGGGCAGAGAAAAGATGTAATGAAGGAGGGAGGGCAAAAATAAAAGAGAGAGAAAGAAATAAGGCAAACACCAAACTTAAGATTGCCTGTAAGAATTAATTTCTCATTCTGGAAGAGAAAATAGAATAAACAATTCACAGGTGTTCTTGGAGTTTCATGAATTAATTTTTAATTACAGTTTTCTATATAATTTTACTTTAGTTTTCAGGTATAGAACATATTTTGTTTTTTTTAGATTCCACATATAAGTGAAATCATATGGTATTTGCCTTTGATTGACATATTTCACTGAGTATAATACCTTCTAGGTCCATCCATGCTGCCACAAATGATTTTTTTTAATTGGTGGAATATTAATCAGTCATAAAAAGAATGAACTCTTCTAATTTCCTCATTATATTGTTCTGTGTGCTTTTCACTCCACCCCACCCACCATACCTTAAACTGGAACCAATGTTATCCATATGTCATTGTCAGCACTCAAATTCTGCACTGAATATACAGTACATACTACCTCTGGCATCCATTCTGACCCATCTCTCTTTAGAGAACCTCAGGACCTATAGCTTTGATTGGTGCTCATGGCTGTCAGATCCTAAAGCCTGTTGTACTAATCACTACTTCTGACAGTCCTCCCGCTACCCAGCCACAGGGCCTGCAGAGAACTCCCCTTGTCCCTACTACACAAGTCCGGCAGACCAGAGGAGAACTACTGGGGTTAGAGCTAGTGTCTACCAGCCGTTACACCTCATGGCTCTCACACACTGGCACCTACCCTCCTAACCTCCAGCCGGACACCAGTAAAGGAGTCAGTAGACCCCACCCTGCCAGCATACACTCCCTCAGTGTTGCCCTCCCAGGGACTATGGTCGAAACCACAGAATCTATGGACTTCATGGATCTTAGTCTGTAAGAAAGGAGGGGAGGGGCTGGAAAAGCAGGGGTGTGGGGGCAATAATGAGAGGCATCCCCTAGCTTGTTGTCTGTGGTACAAGCACAGGCGGTGTAAGCACATGCAACAAGGTATGGAAAGGAGGCTGCAGGGGACAGAGAAGGCCCTTGGAACAGTATGCAATTAAGGCATCTACTACTTTCCACTCTCCCCATGAATTAGCACTCCATTTAAGTAAAGGAGTTTGTTAAAACCCAGCAAAACCTGCTCCATCACAGTCATTAATAATGTTAATCTTATTAATAAAAGCAGGAACCAATGCTCATATCGTGCTTGTTCTGTTTCAAACACAATTTTATACATAAATGAACTAATTCATTTGCGTTCTATAATTATCAACGCTCAATTCACTCACTATAAAACCGAGGCACAGAGATTTTTTTATATGTATATTTTATTGATTTTTTACAGAGAGGAAGGGAGAGGGATAGAGAGTTAGAAACATCTATGAGAGAGAATCATCGACCAGCTGCCTCTTGCACACACCCCACCGGGGACATGCCCACAACCAATGTACATGCCCTTGATCGGAATTGAACCTGGGACCCTTCAGTCCACAGGCCGACGCTATATCTACTGAGTCAAACCGGTCTCAGTGACACAGAGATGTTTAAAACTTAACTTATGGTCGGTCCAGCACAGGATCTACCTGTCCAAAGGTACTGGGGGTAGTGGACACCTGTACACATGCCTTCTGTTCTCTAAGGAATGCTGAGGAGATGGTAGGTAGAATAATGCCTGCCTCCCAAAAGCTGGCCCCACTAAACTCGGACACCTGTAAGTAGTTTGTGTTACCTGGCAGCAGGGAATTCAGACTCAGGTAGATGAAGGAGGCTCGTCAGCGGGCTTTAAAGTAAGCGAGTGCCTGAGTTATGCAGGTGGGCCCAATGTCATCTCAGGGCCCTTTAAAAGGAGGAGGGAGGTGGGACAGGTGGTCGGGGTTAGAGGGAGTTAGGAAGGGCTTTGCTGCTGCCTCAGAAGATGGCGGAAGGGAGGCCACAGGCCACAGACTCGGGGCCTCCAGGCGCAAGGTAAGGGAAGATTGTCTCCAGCTGCAACACCCCATCTTGGTTTCAGCCCACTGGGACCCCTTGTGGGATCCTGGCCCACGGCACTACTAGAAATGTCTGCTGTTTAAGTGACTGAGTGATGATTTGTGCAGGCAGCAACAGGACGCTAACGTAGGTAGGTAGGAAGGTCGACTATCCACATGCAGACCTGTGGCTGCACTTAGATGCCTTTTAAAGTAGAGCTCAAGGCCCTAGCCCAGTGGTCAGCAAATAGCGGCTCGCGAGCCACATGCGGCTCTTTGGCCCCTGGAGTGTGGCTCTTCCACAAAATACCACGACCCGGGAGAGTCTATTTTGAAGAAGTGGCATTAGAAGAAGTTTAAGTTTAAAAAATTTGGCTCTCAGAATAAATTTCAATCGTTGTACTGTTGATATTTGGCTCTGTTGACTAATGAGTTTGCCGACCACTGTCCTAGCCAATTTGGCTCAGTGGATAGAGCATTAGCCTGCAGACCAAAGGGTTACAGGCTCCTTCTGGGCCCCGGTCCTGGGTGGGCTCCCAGGAGGTAACCAAGCAATGTGTTTCTCTTACATCACTATCTCTCTGTCTTTCTTTCTCTCTTCTATACACTCTAAAAACCAATGTAAAGTATCCTCAGGTGAGGATTAAAAAATAGAGCAAAAGTTCTCTCTTTAACCCTTAATGCATTTGAATTGCTTCATGTTCATGAAAAAGCATGTGGATGCCTCAAATCCAATATCCATATTCTCATCTTCCTGTTGATAAATTGATGGGGGAAGGGAAAGAGGTTATTTCCTAGTTCACTTGTGTTTTTTTTAATTGATAGCACTTTAAGAAGAAAAAAAATTAAAAGCGTTTGCTGTGATAAAACCTATTGCACGGAGACAGTGATCTCCATAACATTTTTTTCAAGGGATGTATTTAATCCTGGTTTTAGTTATTTGGAACTTTGCACGATAATAATGCTTGTTTTCCTTTCTTGAAACACTTTCTATTTTTGTCTGTGTGGATAAGAAAAATAATAAAAGGTGAGAGTGCGGGAGAGGTTTTGAATAGGCCTCTTAAGTTGATTTTATTTATATCTGCCCGCAGTTTTCCCGCACATTCGCTTTATAAGTTTAGCTGAGCTGGAGCAGCAGCCAAACAGGGGAAGCTAATGAAGGCCCCTCCCTGCTGGGTCAGGCTCTGGCTTGCCTTCGGGGTGCTATCCCAATTTGAGGTTCCTGAACCAGGGTGTGCTTTGCAAATGCTAGTGGATTTAAACTGGTTTATGTTTCAATTACTAGGTGCTTGGAAGGGAAAATCAAAGTACTTTGGAGATCCTTGAGAGTGTAAAGACTTTTTTGGTTTATACAGCCGTGGGCAAACTACGGCCCACGGGGCAGATCCGGCCGTTCAACTGTTTTATCCGGCCCTCAGAGCCTAAAGAGCAGAGGGTTCTCTTACTCTCCCCTCCGCTCCTTCACCAGCAGCCCAAGATGAGAGTGCCAGCATGGTCAGGTTGCTTTTGTTCCGGCCCTCCGGTCCAGTTTAAGAACCCGTTGTGGCCCTGGAGTCAAAAAGTTTGCCCACCCCTGGGTTTATAGATCAGGATTTCCCTGAGTCCTAGGAAGGTTGCCAGGCGCAAGAAAACTGAGCATGCCTCTCTATAATATGAGTCCTTTTCCTATTCTGGAACCTTCACACTTGTAACAGGAGTTTATGTGGCTACCAGAGACTCCATTGTCTTCAAACACATGGGAAACCTTAATCAATCCAGTGGTTTGTTTAGTCCAGTTTAGTGACAAAGATTCTCTCAAGTACATTCTACTCAGTCTCCTCTGAACTGTTTATCAAATAAATAAGCCTGAATTTTGGACTTCACGTTTGTCTCCGCATTGTTACATTGTTAGCAAGAATCCTGCTCCATCAGATTAGCCAGAATCCCCCACTCTGCATATCTGATCACCCTTGGTATCTAATCTGACTTCTCACCTTCCACCACCTCCCAGGTGAGGTCTAATTCCCCAGATCTACCTTCAGCAAGAATCCCCTCTTGCCCCTATGGTACCCTTCTTGGTAATTTTTCATCCACTGACCCCTCTCCTGCTCTTTTTTAAAAAAAAAATATTTTTATTGATATTTTACAGAGAGGAAGGGAGAGAGATAGAGAGCTAGAAATGTCGATGAGAGAGAAGCATTGACCAGCTGCCTCTTGCACACCCCCTACCGGGGATGTGCCCGCAAACAATGTACATGCCCTTGACCGGAATCGAACCTGGGACCTTTCAGTCCGCAGACCAACGCTCTACCACTGAGCCAAACCGGCTTCGGCCCTCTCCTGCTCTTGAGCTGTATTTAAGTTGAGCCCAACCTTTCTCCCCCACTGCAAAATTCCACTGTAGTGATCCCTATAAGTTATCACAATTCCCTCCTTGAATAAAGCCTTTCTTATGATGCCATTTACTACTTTTTATTTAATGTTCATTTTTGGTGGTGTGTTTGTTTGTTTTAACAAGGGTAACCCACTGGGTAACCATCCTAAGTGGCGATTAGATGATGGTGAGAACTGTTTGGACCAGCTAACTCACACCCAGGGCAAACCACGTGCCACTTCATGAGAAAGTTACTGGTATGCCATTTCTTCCACTCCTCAAGAGAAGTGGCAAGTGAAGATTTTTGTATGAAGTCTTTTAATTTTAAAGTACTGTGTCTTTAAAGCAAGAGCACTTCTGTAAATTTTATCCAGCCAGTGGGTTTAAAGTTCCCACCATCTTTCATTTAGAAACTTTTTTTCCCCAATAAAAGACCGTCTGACAATGTTAAAGTGCAATACTGCCTTATTATCCTCACTTTCCCTGGTTAGAAGTAATAGTTATTGTGAATTATTTCAATTGAGATTGTGCCAAAACACTGAAGAGAAAAAAATGTTATTTATCTCTTAATGATTCCTTAAACACATTTAGTACATGATTGTTAAAGTGTTTAGGAGCTCAGAAAACATCCATGAATACAATAAAGTCCATTGTCCTCAGGTGGGTTATATTCTAGCTGATGTCATCATTAAGCCATCTCTGTAAGCCATTTAAAAGGGCAGTATCCAAAACGTACAATTCAAAACATTCATGAGGCCATTCTGTATTTGGGAAGCTTATAGCCAAGTCTTTTTACAATAGAATCACTTTCATATTATAGTATTAGGTCTGTAATTTTTTTTCCATTCTTTGCTCTCTACTTAATTTTCTTTATCAGATTTCATTGACTCTTACTCAGAACTTTTACTACCATGTACTAAAAGGAAATGAATAAAAAGTCATTGTGGTAGGTGGCTTATTTATTTTATACTAGAGGCCCAGTGCACAAAATTTGAGCATGGATAGGGTCTATAGGCCTGACCAGCAATCAGGGCCAATCTGTGGGGTGACCGGTGGGGTCACTAGGGGGCCCCCACTGCCATCTGCCTTGGCTGGACTGGGGCCTACGAACTTTTGGCACCTCCTGCATTGAGCATCTGCTCCCTGGTGGTCAGTGAACATCATAGCAACCAGCCGGTCCATCTTTCGGTCCATTTGCATATGAGGCTTTTAGTATATAGGATGTTGATGCCTTCTGTAATATTGGAGCTGAGAATAATCTAAGTCACAGAGCTAAATACTAGGGATTGCATATAGGCTTACCTCTCTACAAAGTACTTTTTGCTACCCACTGCATGTGTGTCTCTTAAAGGGGGTAGGTAACAGTCAGAATATCTTCTTGGATCCCCATATTTATCTAAGATTTGGGGGGAAAAATAAATTTTATGTAAAATCCAACACAAATCCATATATATGTCTAAAATGACTCACATATAGAAGAGAAACCTCAGATTTGCCATTGCTTACAAAAATATTTGCTCAAGCTCCCAGGTATACGCAATAAGAAAATGGGGAGATGATTTTAGTCTCTCTCACTTGACCTTTTCCAATAATACCTTCACTGATTTGTCTGCCCTCCGTTTATGCTGATTTCAGTTGATCCTACCTCATGATGTAAGAATGTTTTAATAAAATGCAAATATATTACTAATATACTATTAACATATAAATACATTCTGAAAAATGATTAAAAACCAAATAAGGGGAAATATTAAATTTTCCTGTAAATGTGAATGGCTCAAAAACTTTTGTAATATTGCCATTACTCTCTTGCATTAAAATTGAGCTATTTTGAGTGAGAGAAGAAAGGACAAGAATAGAAATACACATCAACAAAATCTTATCCAAACTGCAGTCCAGCATCAAGTTAGTAGCTGTGTGGTGATGCTGCATGGGCCTTCCCCACCACATCAGTAGAGAAAGGTATTAAATGACATTGACCTTGAAAACTTACAGACCAACTCGGAACACCTCAAGGCATTCCAAGGCCCTGGCCCTCCTGTTTCCTTAACTCTCTAGTATCTTTGAGATCTTTGAAAATATATAGCTTTTGATAGCACATTGTTTAGTGGAGAACTTGTTCATTCAAAGGTTTCACTTTATCTAGGAATAAGGGATAAAATAGGAGTTAAAGCACTTAGCATTTTAAAGCTCTGCAGATGGGCTAAGAAATATTTTCAAAATATGTATACATATTTGTAATGTTGTCTGTGCTCTCTAGTAATTACAGGCTGGGAGTACTATTTTCACATCCATGAAGAATTAGTTGGATTTCGGCTTGTGGTATTTTAGATTTCTTTAGCATATGTAGTTCTAATATCCGAAATTTCTTTTAAAGGTGGTACCTCATAGATACGTTTTCTTCTTGTTCTCAGTATGTGTGTTCTATTTTCTTAGACATGTTTTAGAGAGAAATGCCATTTTTGTCCCTCATTTATTCACATCACACATGACACATTGCAAACAATTTGGCAAAATAAACTTTTTGAAGGATAGAAGAGTAATATGTAGCCTGTATGTTAAGTCATTAAATTATATATTATTAAAATGAATTTAAAATATTATTTAAAATGCTCATTCAATTGTTAATTTATATTTTTTATTCTCATATAAAGAAACACAAAGGCAAAGTAGAGGTTTCTGTTTAGTCATGTTGCTGAAGCATGGTGACCCTTACTTAAAAATGTTTTCCTGCCGAAACCGGTTTGGCTCAGTGGTAAAGCGTCAGTCTGCGGACTGAAAGGTCCCGGGTTCGATTCCGGTCAAGGGCATGTACATTGGTTGCAGACACATCCCCGATAGGGGGTGTGCAAGAGGCAGCTGGTCGATGTTTCTCTCTCATCGATGTTTCTGGCTCTCTATCTCTCTCCCTTCCTCTCTGTGAAATATCAATAAAATATATATTTTAAAAAAATGTTTTCCTGCTTAACAAATGCATCAATTACAGTTTCTAATTGATCATTTGATTTAAAATACCTTTTACATTTGCTGCCAAACACATAATATTAACTTTCTAAAGAGTGAAATTATAAGTTCAAATTTGTGAATTCTTAGGTCTTTGATCATATGTTGTTTTATTCTCCTAGTTTATAAGTGCTTAACTAAACCTCCCTATCAAATTTAGAGAAGTATCAATTAAATTTGAAAATAGAAAATAATAGCAATGCTCCTTCCTAGAGCTCACTCTTTCATTTGTTTCTTATTCATGTGGTTTTTAATTTATTTTTTTTCTTGAAAAGCATAATAACCTCTGATTTTGTAACTATTTTTAAAATATTGGAATTTCCCTTTCATTTTAGAGCTATTATAAATTTGACTTTTTCAAATGTGAACATTGTTACAATATTTCATTTTAATTTTTAAATTATGTACTCCTTTTTATATCTTGGAACTGTATATTTCAAATATTTGAAGATGACCCTCATTTTTATCTGAACAAAAGTATTATTTATTTTCTGTCATTTTTAATTTCTCTAAATTAGTCTAGTAACACTTTGAATAAATATTTATTAGAGCTTTAAAGAACTCCTCATTAAGTATATATTTTTAAAAGTTATGCTGGCATAGTTTAAACACTTTGTCCACATTCTTACAGTCAATTATAATTAGACCACCCACATACTTCACCACCATGCTCCATAAGTAGTTAAAATTGGTAAAAAAAGAAATTAAAAAATTATATATGTATATACACACACACACACACACTGTGACGCTTAAAATAAAAGAATTATCACCAAATCTGAATTATCTAATAAAAAGCATATGTATGATAGAATAGTTATTTCCACAATATTTGGTTTTAGAGAACATTGTTTAATTTTAGAGGCAATTTCCATAATTGTGTTCTATTAGGCAAATATTAAAATTAGTTTGCTTCTCCTAAAGAAACATTGCTTGATGATAATAGAGATAATTGAGGAGTTGGGTTGACAGGAGTTAGCAAGTTTTTTTGAATTGTAATAATACATGTCTTGAGTAAAATGCAAATCATGTAGGTAATTGAAAGTTCAAATTAAATATGTAAAAATAACAAGAAACCTAATCATGGGCACACATATTAACTATTGAAATAGTTTTTGTTGTTTTAAAAGTTTAGGCTCTCAGATTCCTTCAAGGTTTTTTGGTTTAGAAACCTTGGTTAAGAAACAGTATAGTCAGGTATAATGTTACCTAGCCACAATGATCTGAAAACTTGGCTAAAGTTGTATTACAACTTGATTTTAGATAGAAAGAATGATATTTTTTCCTTTATTTATATTTTTTTAAAAGTTTACTTATTTTAAAGCTAGAGGCCCAGTGCATGAAAACATGTACAGGTGTGGTCCAGCAGGCTGCCCCAATGGGGACTAATCAGGGTCAGGCCTGCCAGGGGGAGGGGCCCTGGGAGATTGGCTGGCCTATGGCAATTGGGATGCAATTGGGGGTGGAGCTGGTGGAGGGAGCGTCCGAGGGCGGTTGTTGGGGGCTGATTGGGGCCCTGATTGGGCTCGTTAGATGCTGCAGTGTGCATCATAGTAACTGGTCATTCCAGCATTCCAGCATTCGGGTTGCTTGGCTTTAATATATACAGATGGATTTGAGCAATTTTTAGCAATAATACTGAGCTCCTTAGTCCACTCAAAGAGTAAACTATCTTATATGTTTTGAATATTTTTACTCACTTTTTCTCTACCAACTTCACATGGAATGTAAATTAGGGTTAAAAGCCATCACAAGACTTTTTTTTTTCAGCCTGTGGTTTTGCATGGAAATGACAAAAAGATTTACATTCTCAATTACATCATTACCTATGCTCTATAAGGTCCTACTCATTTCTTCTGCTCACAGTGTCTGGACTACTTGCTGGTGTGCTCTCAGTGGACTAACAGAGACTTATGGCAGACAGAGATGAAAATGGGTACGTGTTTAATCTTTGACCTTCTCCATCAACTCATGATTCAAATATAGTCACATATTTATGTTTGCAATTGATTGCTCATGATTTCACAGTTCCTGTTGGCACAGAAACCAACTGATATCTTCTGATGCAGCAGTCAATCACCAGGACACTGTAGTATGAGAAGGAGAAGAATGTGGGGGGAAGGCACAAAAAACAACAAAATTAATCTATTTTTATGAATTTTGAAGTATATACTGCTTTAAATTTTTAAAATATATTTTATTGATTTTCTACAGAGAGGAAGAGAGGGGCAGAGAGTTAGACACATTGATGAGAGAGAAACATCGATCAGCTGCCTCTTGCACACCCCCTACTGGGGATGTGCCCGCAACCAAGGTTCATGCCCTTGACTGGAATCGAACCTGGCACCCTTGAGTCCGCAGGCCGATGCTCTATCCACTGAGCCAAACTGGTTTCTCGGCCAGCTTTAATTTTTTTTTAAATTATAGTTTAAATTCAATAGTTTGTATTAGTTTTAGGTTTACAGCACAGTAGTTAGACAATATAGACTTCACAAAGTGTCCTCTCTGATATTTCCAGAACCCATCCGGCAGCAAAACTCTTGCACATGCAGATGTGGCCATGAGGTGACATCATTGAAAGTTGTCATTAAGCTGGTGGTGATGCCTATGGTGGTTCAGATTCTTGTAGATGCTGTGTTGGTAACCACATCCCAAACATGGGTTCGTTCTAAAGTTATATTTCTCTTCACACACACTGTTTTGTCATTCCCCCGCACTCCCACCCCCCCACCCCTGCCGCCAAAAAATATAACAGTATGCTGTATTTAGGATGAGTTTTTTCCTTCAGGTGAATGCTGCACTCACAACAACCTTCCTTCATTACTGCTTAGACCTATGTCTTAAGTCTAAACACCAGCTTAGACTCTACTTCCTGTCAATGGTATTTTATTTTTAGGAGCCAGGTTTCCTTTTCCTGTCAGCAGATCTTCATAAAAACATCTCTTCTGTCCTGGTTCCTTTACCTTGAAATCTCAAGGGGTTGAGGTTTCTATGTAACCTCCCACTCTTATGCCAGTTGCATTATTCTTATTACCTGTGAGCAGTGAGGAAGAGCAACAGCCTCAGAAAATAAGTCCTGAGGAAGTCACAGGAGGTACTTTTGTAGGTTTTCTGCCCTTCTCGGCATCTCCCCTACACATTCCATAATGTATGTGTCTACTTGCTGCAGCCTTTCTTGGAGAATGCACATGTACATACGTCCTGTCTGATCAAGTACCTTTTGAACCAGTAGATATATACTGCTCTGACCTTTGTCAAAGTGAAAATTTAGCAAAGCTTCGCTTCCTTCAATGTTTCTCATCTTATTCCAGGGTTTCCTTGCCAATGCCAATTATAAATGGTTGCATTCTAACAAAAATGCCTAATGTCTGCCACTGAAACACATCTTATTGTCTTGGGATCAAGAATTGATAATGATTAAACAAAATATTTGTAACTAGATTTTTTTTGTAGTTATAGATTTAGTTTTTACCAAAGTCTTTCTTTGAGCACTTAGGTAGCAGAAAGCTCACTGGGTTTCTGGTCAACCTGACCCAATTCCAAAATCCTGAGAAAAAGAAAATAATGAGAGAAGGAAAAGCGGCAACAATAAAAGTGCTATGGTGAATGAGAAAAGAAGCAAAAGGTGAACTTAATGCTCTAGTTATTATTATTTTTGGATTCTACCCCTTGGAAACTGAAATGAATAGTATGGTATTTCTATTTAAAGGGAGTTTGCCATGAACTTGAGCTGTATAAATAATGAATACTAAATTTTTAGAAAAGTATGCATAGTGAAACATTAAGGAAAATCCTAGGGGGGAAAAGTGTTCTGACTTCATCCTTTTTATAAAGTAAATCTGTCAGTTACATAGCAAATGGAGTGGATGTCAATGAAAGGGTTCGCTACTGAATTCAATAGAAGGCATCATCATCTATGACCGTTCCTTTCCATGAAAAAGGAGGCTGCCCAGATCCTTAGGATTCAAGATCATGGTGTCTGAAGTGCAATCCAGGAGTAGAAATCAATGTAAACAAAGAAAAGAGAGACTCTTGAATACTACAAGAAAGTGCCTAAAAATAAGAATATTTGCATATCATAAAGGAGATTAACATGCATTAAATGAAAGATATAATTCAAGAGTTCAAATTTTCTGTAACTCCCATTTGGATTGGGATAGATGGACTGTAATTCTTGGTAGTTTACACAAACAGTGTTTGGTTCTCTTTCTTTATGTCAGTACCTTTCTCAAACTTATATGTATATATACATACATATATACATATGCATATACACTGAGTGTCCATATTATTATGATCTCTGAATGCATGAGAGGCCCAGTGCATGAATTTGTGCATGGGTGGGGTCTGGCCAGCCTGGCCAGGGGAGAGGACATGAACAGTTGGCCAGCCTGCCTGCTGGTCGAACTCCTGGTTGAGGGGACAATTTGCATATCAGCCTTTTATTAAATAGGATATACACTGAGTGGCCAGGTTATTATGCATTCAGAGATCATAATAATCTGGCTACTCTGTATATATATTTTTATATATTTTATTGATTTTTTTTTTACAGAGAGGAAGAGAGAGGGATAGAGAGCTAGAAACATCAATGAGAGAGAATCACCGATCAGCTGCTTCCTACACACCCCTCATTGGGAATGTACCCGCAACCAAGGTATATGCCCGAATCGAACCTGGGACCCTTGAGTCTGCAGGCCGACACTATCCACTGAGCCAAACCGGTTTAGGCCACTCAGTGTATATTTGTTTATTTAGATATTTAATAATTTATACACACTCATAGATTTACAAATTTAATGTATTTATTTACTTACTGATCTGGTAATAGTATATTTCATTCTGTATACACATTATATTAACTTACACTGACGTAAGACTGGCTATTTATCAAACATTAATCAGTTCTAAGGAGAAAAAAATATTTTCAGAGTCTTGGCAGTATTTTACAATTTGGTTTAACATCAGATCAGAAAGATAATTTTTATTTTCCTTCTGAAAAAATTTTAGGCATTTTTTAATGACCTGATTTACTTTTTCCATCAGAAATATAACTATTCTTTGGGAAGTAATTCAGAATAAATAGTCACCAGGTATGAATTTTGGTAACTCAGTATTAAAGTGAGCAAATACCACAATCTGCATGTGATTTCTATCCTTTCCCTATTATTTGCCAAGTGTCTCTTTTTATGCCATAACTTATTTAGGGTGAACTAGGCCATTCAGTGCTTGAAAGCTCCAAATCACATTTATTTCATTTGTTCATGTTTCGCTCATATAACCAAAGTCTGAGATCAGTCCACTTGCGCTCTAATTTTAAATAAAAATCTTCTTATAATGGGTATGCTAGGTCTAAGCTTTCTTTTGTCAGGTGGTAGAAGAATGAATCAAATTCCAATATGAATTGATTGTGGAGTATTGGAATAAATGCTCATTTATTATCCACCCTTGTCTCCGCTTAACTGGCTCAAGTGGTGACAGGCAGCACGGGCCCATTGATTGTTCAGGGACAAACTAATATTCTGGCAACCACGAGGGGATGTAAGTGAGGGACCCCTCTGGGGTGAGTACCAGGGATTCCACTTGCTGCCTGGACTGGGGGTTCCCGGAGCTGAGGCCTGGATTCTAATTTGCAGTGCAGCCAGGAATTTTCCTTTTTTTAAAAAAATATATATTTTATTGATTTTTTATAGAGAGAAAAGAAGAGGGATAGAGTCAGAAACATCAATCAGTAGTCTCTTGCACACCCCACACTGGGGATGTACCCACAACCAAGGTACATGCCGCTGACCGGAATCGAACCCGGGACCTTTCAGTCCACAGGCCGATGCTCTATCCACTGAGCCACACTAGTTAGGGCAGGGATTTTCCTTTTTTGAGTCCCAACCGCAGCCTCAACAATCCCTGTCTTCTCATGAGACCTAAGTTGAATCAAGCATTTTTGTATGACGGAGGGAGGAATCAAGCATGTGTGTGTGGCATGAGAAGCATGTGCTGCTTCCTGTCTGGGCTTCTTTACAAGGAACCACGTACTGTGTATGGCATGGGAGGCATTTGACCACCTCTCCTCTGGGCAAGCCTGATCAGCTCCAGATGGCAAGAGACCTCCAGTGGTCCTCGGCCTGGTCTCCGAGCCCTTAGTCTGATCCACTCTGGGATGTGAGACATTGCTCTGCTTACTGCGGAGGGTTTTTATATACAGGGCATTCTGTGGTGTCTGTGGCTGCACAGATAAGGAGGTTGGTGTGAAACTCTTGTCTGGAGTTTGTGTGCACCTGTAAATACTGTATGTAAGGGTGTGTCTGTTGATTGTTGTGTTGTGCCTCCAACAGTCACCCCTACCAGGCCTTTGATCTGGAATTGAACCTGCAATCCTCAGTGCTTGGATGGATGCTCTGACCACTCAGATACACTAGTCAGGGCTACATGAAATGTCTTTTCAGTTTCATAATGTTTTGGATGCCACATCTCCCTAGTAGACATTGATAACTCCATTATTAAAGGGAGAAAGACATCTCAAACACATGGAATAAGGCAAGCACCGCCATAGGTGTTTCATTTATTATTCACTTTGATTCTCATAAGAATCCTCTGAGCCATGTATTAACCCCGCCCTCCTCTCCACTGTCTAACCTTGTGACTTGACTAAAGTTCTTTAGCAATGAGAGCTACATTTGAACTTGGCTGCATTAGAAGTCCATACATTTTCTAGCCTATCAAGTAACTTCAAAATCCAAAAGATCATGCAGCTTTAAAAATAAAAGATAAAAGGGACTCTTTTACTTACTCTTCTGGTAATAAATTAAAGATTTATTTAATTCGCATATACAATTTAACCCTAATGTGTCATGTGACATCAGTGAACAACAGACTGAGAATAATTTTCTAACTGTTGTTCCCAACTCTGCTGGACTACCTATTACTTAGGGGTTTAGAGTTTCTGGCTGCTATATCTTTGAATGATTTTGTATTTTCTTTCCCCCAATCAAATGCCACACTGCACTACACACTACAAACCACACGCACACTCTTCCTTCTAGGGAGGCTAGAGTTTTCCTTCCATGATAAGAATCACATAACATGGCCAGATCTCCTACCAAGTCCCAAGTCCCTTTTAAGGGCACTTTCTCAGTCCTTTTGTTAAGACTTTGAAACACTGGGAATCAATTTAAGAAAAAATTTCTTCAGTTTTCACATGAGTGAGCTGATTAATTCCTTCATTTAGCAATAGGTGTCAGGTGACATGCTAAGCACTTTGCACAGACCATATTGTCTAACTATATTAACAATATTAACAGTTCTCCTAACTGTGTACAATAGATGCTGGCCGTCATCCCTATTTCAAATGGGTAAGCTCAGAGGTAAGGTGAAATACATGAAGAAATGGCGTTAGGATAGCATCCCGGCCGAAACTGGTTTGGCTCAGTAGATAGAGCATCGTCCTGTGGACTGGAAGGTCCCGGGTTCGATTCCGGTCAAGGGCATGTACCTTGGTTGTGGGCACATCCCCAGTAGGAGGTGTGCAGGAGGTAGCTAATTGATGATTCTCTCTCATCGATGTTTCTAACTCTCTATCCCTCTCCCTCTCTCTTCCTCTCTGTGAGAAATCAATAAAATATATATATTTTATATAGGATAGCATCCGGGATGACCACCAGGATTGTATCCCCAGTAAGGATTTTTCCACGTTCTACCTTCTAATGTTCACATTGGCTAAGCACACCCCTGAGCTAGTCCAATATGAGCCTAGGATCATCACCTTGAAGAATCCCCACATGGAACAAAATATCTTCTGCCTTCCATGGTCCTCAACTTTTCCCTACAAGAACACAAGGAAGCAGGTACTCAGTGCTGTGTGCTTCAAAAACAAGAACTAGTGATATGATTGGGTCATTTCCTTAGACCGTTAGGTCAAGATAGTGTTACTTACCCTCCCGCATCTCACCAAGCAACAACAGATACTCCATTACGTGAGAAGAGCTGTTGCCGTTTTTATTCTCATTGATTAAACCTGCTCTCCTTTGAAGCCATGGTGTTTATGTAAAACCAGAGGAATCAACATCTCCACGAACTTTACACCCTCAAATGTACGATACATACCGTCAGAAACCTTCCAGCTGATGACATAAAAACCTTTTAAATTTTTACTTATGATGGCTGTTGTCTGGGAAATGGGGACTTGTTCCATTAGCACTCAGATGGCTGTAAGGAAGACAGCTGCCGGGGAGACTTGGCAGGTGTACAAGTGAAGTTAGAAGCGCACATGTTTATGACTTAGAGGCTGCCTACACCTACTGATCTTTGCCAAGAGATAACAGCTCCGAGTGTTAGAGGCAATTGTCTTTCCTTTTTTGTCCCGGAGACTCACCAAAATTCAATAAGTTTATTTTAGTGAACACCTCCTTACTGCACTCAGCAGCCTTGCCTAAGCAGAATTCCTTAAAATAAAACGGGCAGGAGCCGTTACAGCAGAGTGAACAGGGGCCCATTTCTTCCCAATGAGCTCATTGCCATTAATTTCTCCCGCCCTTAGAGAATAATCCGAAAAGCAAGTTCGTCTGGAGAGTGAAAGAAATGGGGGGAAAAGTTGGTAAAAATACCTCTCCCCTTCAAAAGTGCATCCTAAGTGAGGCCATCTCATAGGACACGGACTCCCTGGCACAGGCTCTGAGTAATGTTTGAGAGGATTAGGGGCGCATGATTCTGGGAGCATACATGAATGTTTTCACACTGGTATCAAACAGAAGCTCACTGTTTGTAGAAACACCTCAGTAAATACACAGAATCCAACAGATTTCCATTCCCAAGAAATCTAAGTCTTTCCCTCCTTGGAAATCTGAAGACTCTGTAATTGGGGAGAATGCAATAATAGAACCAAAATGTTAGAAAATAAGTGATAACATTTAAGGCCTTGTCCTCTGTGGCCCAATTCTCTGATTGTCCGCACCATGCCCCCTCCGGAGGAAGGCTCTATAGTCCACAAGATGAGACTTGTGGCTGGAGGGCGTTGGGTGGAAGAGTAAGATGAATAAAGGATTTCATTTCTTTGGTACCTCCTCCCACTTCTCTTTCGAACCCCAGCTCCTCCACTTACTAACAGTTTGACACTGGACTTCGAAATTCTTAGTACCCTTGGTTTTGTTAAATCTATAAAGTGAGAATCATAATAGTCTTACATTATAAGAAATAAATTATTGAATGTAAAGAGCTGAGGACAATGCCTAGCACAGAGCAGGATCCAACTAGTAATTTCAAATAAAACCCAGCCATCTCGCCCTTAGGAAGAAGGGGCATCCAAGTGAGAAGCTTGACTCCTAGGTTATGGAAGAGGTGAGAAATTCTCATAAATTAGAGAACTATGTAAAATACCTACTGATGAAGGGTCATTAGGAGGCCATGGGTAGGTAGTAGGAAAGTGTTCTCTATCCCTGTGGTACATATAAATCCCACTTGCTGCCATCTCCTTTTGTGACAGCTTCTGACAATAAAATATATATAGTGTATCTCAATTTATTTTAACATATATTTATTGAATTTCCACAACCCTGAAGGCTGGAATGTTTTCAGAAGGGAACATCTGACATCTCTTAGTGATTAGAAATTGAAATCTGGGCACTGTTGATGCTTTCAAACTTTTTGTTAGGGAAAATGTTGATGTTAGGAGGAAAATAAATGAGAAATTAGAAATTGCATATATGATTAGGAAAAAATTAAAAGTTAATGGCTTGAGTAAAAATTCACAGGAAAGGAAGACAGACGAAAGAAAGAAAAGAAAGAGTAACTGTACCTTAAGTGTAGAAGTAACTGAAAAGATTGTCAGAAACACAAATTTTAGTGTGAGGTTCTTACACACGAATGCCTAGGAAGTAAGAAATAAGATTAACATTAAATGTTACTCTAAGTCACTATGTGTGCCCACATCAGTGTCACAGGGCTTCCCCTCTTGCTAAGGAGGTTTATTGACCATGCAGATTTCCTCTTCTGTGAATTTTATAGCCATCATCATTAAAATCTCACAGTCAATCTGATTGTTAGTTCTTTTCTATGGATCTGTAGACATTATTTTTACATATCCTGAAAAGTAATCTTCTGTCAGTTACATGTGCTACAGATGAATGAATCTTACTTCATTTGTATTCCAGAGGAGTCCCAGTAGCATCTGACAAACTCATTCGGCAGGCTGAATTTTAGTAAAAAAATACATGAGGATCCTAAAAGAGGGGACTCGCTGTTTTAACTAGTTTTATCTCTTGTTAGTCAAAGGGTACAAACTTCTTGTTATAAAATCAGTAAATTCTGGAAATCTAATGTACATAATGGTGATTATAATTAATAATATGGTAATATGTACTTTAAAATCCATAAGATTAACATGTGGTAAGGTAAAATAAACAGAGAATGTGGTGATTAATTCACTTAAATATGGTCAATCAGTTAATGAGTTAACCTTGAGAAATACTGAGATCCCAAGCACAGAAGGCAATGGAGCCAAATATAAGTTGGACTCCAGTGCAAGTGCAATTCTTTCAAAGCAGTCCGAGTTTGAAGCAAAGTCTAAGGTGTTTGTATTTCCAAGAACCCGTTTAATGCATTTTATCCTTTGAAAATGTGGCTTCTTTCTAATCAAAGAAAACTACTGTCTTGTTCACAGTAGGTCTAGATTGCTGTATATGAACCCTAGCCTAAATCAGAGGTCAGAACACTATGGTTCATGGGTAAAATCCAGGTAGCTGCCTGTTTTGTAAATAAATTTACATTGGAACACAGACATGCTCATTAATTTAGGTATTGTGTATGGCTGTTTGCACATTACAAAAGCAAATTAAATACTTGTGGAAGAGAATGTGCTCTCAGATCTAAATTACTTACTATTGAGCTGCTTACAGGAAAAAAAAAAGTTGCTGAGTGCTGATCGATGGCCACCTGCTATTCAAGTTGAAGGGGACATTACTGGGTTAAATGTTGGGCTAGGTTATTTTTAACTTTATATGATTTTGTATTTTTATTTTCAATATATAGCAAATTTGTTTTACTAATTTTGTTCATATTTGTTAACAAGAACAAAACTAACTCCCTCAGAGTAATGAAATTTAGCCTAATCAATCATGTTAAATTAATTATGTGGCTTTTTTCTCCAACCTTAAAATTTATATATATATATATATATATATATATATATATATATATATATATATATTACTTGATTTC
Organism: Vespertilio murinus; assembly: GCA_963924515.1. Taxonomy (NCBI): domain Eukaryota; kingdom Metazoa; phylum Chordata; class Mammalia; order Chiroptera; family Vespertilionidae; genus Vespertilio; species Vespertilio murinus. The sequence continues at coordinate 17,159,705 of OZ004712.1, forward strand.
ACCATTGTTTCTGCTCAAAGAAATTAAGTTGATTATAACACAGTTGGACTGATAATTCTATAGCAACTGAACCTATATGATGTTCACCTTGCTGGATATTTAATGTTAAATTAATGAGAATTATGCAACATTACTACTCTTGCATTGCCAGAAATAGATGTTTTATTATTATGTGAGTTGAGAGATTCTTTCTTCTCTCCATTTTACTCTTACACTGATCTGTTCAAGCTTCCTGAAGAATTGAAGCTGAGTTTTTCACAGAAGGCAGCGGTGTGCTGATTCCCAGTCAGGCACACTCATGGACCTCTTCGTGGACAAGAACATTGATTAGCACAGGCTAAGAGATTAAGTGCAGAAGGCTTCTCTACTTGCTACAATATGAACATACTTAATCACTCCAAGTTCTTCATAAATTACCTACTAATATAGATTAACTTCTCTGTAAACTCCACAATGTCCATTGCATTCACTTCTATATCTCCAGTACCTGGCACAGAGATGGCCTTCAATTAATGTCTGTTGACTGAACAAATTTTTTTTAAAAAGCACTGTTCTCGAGACTGCTTTCTCCACCATATACAAAAGCCATCTTTAATAGTCACCCCTATTTGTTTCAATTACAGTTTTTCTTTTGCAATTTAAGCAGAGAAAGAGAAGAACCAAGTTTGTAATAGAATACAGATAAAATAGAAATTTATCTCCATTGTTAACGTGTAGATGCTCAAGAATAAAAATGTTATCATGACGAGGCATCAATGATCTATTGCTGTTGCTAGGGCTTTCAGTGCTATGTTGAATAAACATGGTGGGAGTGGTCATTGCCTTGTTTCTGAGAGGAAAAGTTTTCATCTTTCTACCATTGAGTAGGATGTCAGCCTCAGCCTTGTCATAGAGAGCCTTTAATATGGGGAGGTACATTCCCTCTATTCCCTATTGGTTAAGAGTTTTTATCATGAAAGAATGCCAGATTTTGTAAAGTGCTTATTCTACATCTACTTAGATTATTATATATGCTTTTTAGCCTTCATTTTTATTAATATGGTATATCACACTGATTGATTTGTGGCTGTTGACCCATGCTGGCATCCCTGAAATAAATTCCTCTTGATTGTGGTGTATGATCCTTTTGATGGATTGTTGGATTGAGTTTAATACTTTGTTGAGGATTTTTGCATCTATGTTCATCAAATATATTATCCTGTAGTTTTCCTTTCTGGTAGCGTCCTTTTCTGGTTACCCCAATATTTTACTGTCTCAAAAGACCAATACCTATTTTGAATTGCTTAGAGTTTCTATTATGTGTCATGGATTCAGGTACAGCGTCAATGAGCAGTTCTGGCTTGAGGTTTCTCATGATGTTATAGTCAGATGTTGGTCAAACCTGGTCATCTGAAGCTGGAACTGAATTGTTTCTTTCCAAGGTGGCTCACTTATCTGGGGGCATGATGTTGTTGCCTGTTAAGAGATCTCAGCTCCCCACATGAACCTTTCATGGGGCTCCTTGAGCATACTCATATATGGCAACTGGCTTCTCCTAGAAGGGATATAAGAGAGGTAGGGTCAGGTACCCTTTATCTGACCTATCCTTGATTTCCGCCACATACTTTTTATTAAACATGCTTCACAAGTCCAGCTAACGTTCAAAGGCAAAAAAATTAGGCTCCTCTTTGTAAAGAAAAGAATGTCAATGAATTTGCAGAAATATTTTTAAATCACCAAATATACATAGGAGATTATGATTTTCCTGTTTTTTTTTTACTTAAATGACTATTTATTTTAGTCTACTAGCTGGTAAACTCACTAAAACATAATTAGATTTCATTCATCCTTTTCTTCCTTCCTTCCTTCCTTCCTTCCTTCCTTCCTTCCTTCCTTCCATCCATCCTTCTCCTCCTCTTAATTCTCCTCCTCTTCCTTAAAAAAAATATATTTTGCTCAATTGATCATCTCAGTTGTCTGCTTTGAAATCTAGGAGATTTCAAAGATGCCTTAATATTTCATATGGTCCAAATATTTCTGCCAAGGTCACCAACCAAAATGTAGAACTCAGTCTAAGTTTTCCAGGTGTCAGATTCACTCACAGTATTTTCAGTTCTTCTGAAATAACCCATCCATGACAACAGCTTTACTTTTATTCCAAGTTTTGTGACCATGAGCATAAGATTCAGGGGAGTAAGTTTCTAGTGACTATAAGAAGGGTAATGGATGGGGAGAATTTATGAAAACTTCAAGTGACAAGGTCATAGGGAGATCTTTCTCGCCCACATACTTTAAGTCTGGATGCATGATGTGGTAAAAGAAATTGAATTGGTAACTAGATAATGCACTATAGACCTTTCAAACAGCAGGGGCAAAAGTCATTTTTTCTTTTATTTCTTATTTATTTTAATTAATAATGCATGATGGTGATCTCAGCAGTTAGCACAGCGAGTTCCATTTCTCTCGTTTTCCTTCTGCAGGACAGAGATGGGACTGAGCTGTCAATACAGGTTGTGGCATTTGTTATGTAATAAAATCCAAAATCGTATACAGTGTGGCTAGCTTCTGGAACCTCTCTGTAACAACAAGACACATTTTTATCTTATGCAAAGAGATGAGGCCATGTCATAATTTTTGAGATAAGGGGATAAAATTATATAGTGGGCAGAAGTAGATATTGAGAGAGTCATCTCTTTATATAAATCAAACAGAACAAAGAAAATATGTTACTTCAAAATTTCAGAGAATAGCATAGCCTATCTATTTAAAGAAATATATAAGACAGCCATTCTTTATTATTACAATATGTATTATTACCACATTTTATTCTTGATTTCTTGTAAATGTGATTTGGAAGCTAAAATGTTTAACCAAGATCAGGTGCACTTTCCATCTGGAGTTGTGTGCACATGGATCAAAGACTGGTTTCAAGAGAACTTTCTTTGATAGTGAAGATCAGAAACTTCAAAAATAATCCTAATAGAATAAGAAATAACAGAAAGGTAAGACCAGGAATGTCTTATGTGTACTGTACATCCAGACAGCTAAGTCATGTCCTCATAGTTTAGTTATAGAGTAGATATTACCATCCCAATTTGCACTGGAAACATTTTTAAGTGGAATGTTTAAGAATTCCAATTGCTGAAAAGCAACATGATTGTCTGTATTTATTCTATGTAATTTATAAAAATAGGAATGGCCTGTAAGCATGAAAGCAGCACAAACTTTGTGTTACAGCAGAGTACATCCTCATCATAGGTGGCTTAATGTAATAATTTTGTGATTTATTGAAAGTAAATTACCACAGATAATTGATTTTTAGACTCATCCTTCTTTTTAGGGATCTAGATTTTAAGAGCATTGTAAAGAAATTGCACAGGTTCACTCAAATGTTCCTAAAAAATAAAAGAATTGTAGTCTCTTTGAGCAGAGGGCTAGAACAAACTATTGATAGGAAAGTATCACTGGGTTTAATTTTAAGCACTTGCCAGAAGGCAGATTTTAGATAGTGTAAAAATTCCGCGGAAGTAAATAATACCGGAATTAAATGATAATTTAGTCACCCAGAAAGTTATTCTAGCATAAAAACAATTTTCAATTTTTTATAATTTCTAAAACACCAGATATAGGTATCATTTCTTTTCTCCTCCTCACTCCCTTTTCTAACATAGAACAATGAAAACCCTAAAAATACCAGTAGATGATACAATAAAGACCAGAGAAGCCCTACCTGATTTTTGTCAGACTAAGAGCTGAGTCCATTGCTAACTGAAAACATTGTTTTTTCACTTGTTTTTCACAAAGAGGACAGAGCCAGATAATAAAAGTGGAAGCTTGTCTTGATGAGAGTAGGTTTCTAATTAAAATTTTTTTTTCATGATTTGGTAGAATATGGAAGCTCGCTAGGACCCGCTGATGTAGCGCACAGCAAAGTGAGCAGGAAATAGTTCTGCTGTAAAGTTTTGTACCATTTAAAGAGGAGTGGAGAACAGAGATGCCGTTTGATATGGCAATTCAAGAAGTGCGAAGGGTCAAAGTCAACCTGAAAGCTTCTTTCTCTCATCTAAAAGGCAGGTCAGATCATACTATCCCTCCCTTTTTTTTCTGAGTAAGAGAAGAGGATAGATGAGAGCAAAGGGGAAAAAAATCAAAGTAAAGATACAGGCAGATAAAGAGAGAGGACCTTACACTCTCCAAGGGTAAAAGCCAGGAGAATGCTTAGCAGAGTACACAGTGAAGGAGTGGATAGTGTCACTGATGCAATAGTGTCCAGAGCAGCTGGAACCAGAGGGATGCAGGTGGCAGGTCTGAGCACTTGCAGAAGTATACTGCCCTAGAGCACTGGCACTGAGAGACACAAAGCCAAGGGTATGAAACTAGGGAGACATGCAAGAGGGGTTCTGGTGAGACCATCATGTTTACATAGACTCCTCTTCCAGCCATTGATTTCATCACCACAGAAAGAGATGGAAGGAATGAAATGTGTGTGTTTGTCTTTATTTTATGCTGTTTCTTGAGGGGGGTCAATAGTGTTGTCTTTCTAGGATTCACTGAGGGAATATTTAACCTCTGAGACATTCTCCTTCATTTAGGTTAAATATAGATAATGCATGTGTGTAGAAAGCAGAGAGACATATACAGATGCTAGTAGGCTCACATAGGTGGTGGGCCTGAAGGGCTGCACTTGCTCTTCCCTGAGCCTAGAAGGGAAGAGGGCTTTTTGTGGGCTAGTGTAGTTCCTCCATTGGTGATACACAGCTCCTGTTTGTTCTCGGCAGGCCTGAGGGGAGGTGGAGGCATGACGCCCATGACATCTAGCTCCTAAACGGGAGCCCTTGACAAGAACAGAAATGTTTCTCTATGGTGATGCCTGCTCTGAGAGAGATTCAGCTCTGCGCCTCTCAGAGGCACTGTACCATGAGAGCAATAGGAAGAGAGGGTGTTCAGTGCTTGCGTATTGCAAGAAGAGACAGCATGATGGGGTTCACCATGGTTTAAGGACCAAACCCCCCTGTGTTCCAAGCACCTTGTAAATGTCAAAGATTTTGCGGTAGAGCAACAGAGATCCAAACCTCTCACGGTTGGGGATATCAGTCAACCTTAACTTGAAGTTAAATCACAATATTATGGTACTTCATGCTCCTGAGTGTTGAAGATCAAATACCCATTAAATATATAGCCCTGGCCAGTCTGGCTCAGTGGATAGAGCATCGGCCTACATACCAAAGGATCCCGGGTTTGATACTTGTCAAGGGCATGAATCTTGGTTGCAGGCTCCTCCCCTGCCTGGGTCCTCCTCAGGGTACATGCAGGAGGGAACCAATCAATGTGTTTCTCTCACATGAAAGTTTCTCTTTCTTTCTCTCCCTCTTCCACTCTCTCTAAAAAGACCAATGAAAAAAATATCCTCGGGTGAGGATTAACAAAAAAATAGCAATTAGAAACATATAAACGATGCTTAATATACTGTAAAAAAAACTTCCTGAGGATGGCATAGGTTTTATTTGTACATGAAAACAATCTCAAAAAAACTTTGGAGACTTCAAGCAGAGAAACCAACTGAGTTTTTTTCTTCTAAGGATTAAAAAAAAAAGTATGTATATATGTATTCATGTGTGTGTGTGTGTGTGTGTGTGTGTGTGTGTGTGTGTGTATTCTATATAATAAAAGCCTAGCAACCATAATGGCAGAATGACCAGAACAACTTTTTGACCAGTCAAGATGAGGTGCTCTGACCAACTCTTGGTCTCTTTCCCTGGCAGGCAGACTGATTGCTGATGGTGAACAGGGACCCGGTAGCAAGGGATGTGGGTGGTGCCAGGCCAAGGTCCCCGCCCCACCGGCTACCCCACACACAGAGGGCAACTGGTGGTGGGGGTGGGGCTGGTTAGCAGGGGCAGGAACAGCCAAACTTTTGGCCTCTCCCCAGGCCCTCAGCTCCTGTCCCTGGATGGGGAACAGGGAGTCAGGCGATAGAGGGCAGCACTGGCTGCCGGCAGCAAGGAAAGATGGCCCTGATCACAGGCTAGGCCTGGGAGCTGTGCCCAATTTCATGCACCGGTCCTCTAGTATATATTTAGATATATGCATATTTAGATACATACTAGAAAGAGAGAAAGACAGAGTATGCATGTAATTATACAATTATATTCTGATAGGTACATATATGCAATAACCATAATGAAAATCAAAAGAATTCAGGATTGTGATTATATGGAGAAGGTGGGAAGGAAATGCATCTGACAAATTCCTTATAAAATCTATTGGTTGTCTCTTCAGATATAATAAAACTCATAATAAAACCTACAAATAGCAGTCAAACAAGCAATCATAACCTATATCAGTAAACTGGAAAAAAGTAAAAGTATAGGATTCTATAGCAGAATAACAGGAAAAGGCATGGATCTCATCACTCCTCGTGATGATTAATTTTACCTGTCAACTTGACTAGACTAAGGTATATCCAGGTACTGATAAAGCATGTCTGCGTGCATCTGTGAGAATGCACCTGAATCAATAGATTGAGTAATATCTACCTTCACCAATGTGGATGGGCTTCATCCAATCCATTGAGAATGGAACAAAAAGGCAGAAGAGGGGAAAGTTACCTTCTTATAGTCACTCATGAGCCGTATTCTTCACAACTTGTGGTTTTACCATTTTCTGAGCCCTCCTAGTGGTTTTCTATTCAACCGGAAGACCAGGGAAGAGAAGAATTGTGTGTATATTTTTTATGGGGTAGGCATGAAAGTGACAGATATAACTTTTGCCTACATTTGATTGGGCAAAACTCATGAATTTGTCCAGATCTAACCGCAAAAGAAACTGGGAAATAGAGTCAGCTCTTGTAAGTCCAGCTGAAACAGAAAACTATTTGGAGAGAAGCTGATTCAAGACAAATGCACAGAATAATTTCAGATAGTGAAGACATCGGACTCTCTGGAATGTGTTATGACTGTTGGGTCACAATGAGGGCAAATCAATAAATCTTAAATTAATAATGTCAATGTATTAATCAAAAATCTATAGCAAAAACTCATTGACTCTGTTGGGTTATTTTTCCATAGTTAATCTGCGGCTTAGTGTAGACACAGAGAAGAGATGGTAGGGTTCACCCAGCCCTACTGTTTTCCTAAGTAAATAATATAGAGGGAGAGTTAAGCAACTAACTGAACATATTTTCAAAAGAGAAATGCTATTTATGGTCCAGAGAAACAAGGCTGATCTGGGAACTGATCTAGGAAGCAGATGAATATTGACTTGGGTATTGGAGTTAGCACATAGGGATCTCAGGGAAGTCGGGTATATGCAGCCATAAAGATATTTGATAGAAAAGATATAAAAATAAAGTTGTTTATCTCAGGGAGAATTGCTTTGAATCTCTATTTTAAAAGGTTTTGGTGATAACAAGGCTTATGTATATTATCATAAGAATGGCAGTGATAGAATGGATAAAAAGGTCATTAAAAAGGAGAAATCTGAAAGCCAGAGGGCAGAATTTGTACATATCAAAGTAATAAAGAAAATGACATGACTAGGGAACAAAATTGTTAGCTGCAAATTCTAGCCATCAGTGAATGAGCTGCTTGGGGAAAGAAAAGGTTGTTAGATGACAGCCTGAGTGAGAAGAAAAAGGTAATTTATCCACAGAAATAAATGTAAAAAAGTATGGTTTGAAGTAAATGGATTGTAAGAAATCATGTTAAGTAAGAAATTCTAAGTAATACGTCTATACACAGTGATGAGTGAGAAATGAAACAACCTTAAGTTAAGAAAAGGAAAATGTTACTCCTTTAGATATCTGGGTTTCATTTAGGGCAGTGTTTCCCAAACTTCTGACATATGTGTACCCCTTCTATAATTTTCATAATGCTGAGTACCCCCCTTTAAAAAAATGGATGTATTTTAATAACAATCAATATATTTATTTTTTATTTTTTTGGTGTATATATATAATATAATAATAAACTAAAAATAAAATTATTCATAATAAAATATAAATAAAAGTTATATTATAAATAACATTTATTTGCACACCGGACCATCTCACGCCTCACAAGACTGTCTTGACTTGACTCATGAGAATGTAGAATTAGGCTAAGCACGGTGCAGTGCATATCCCCACCAAACTCTTCCTGTACCCTGGGGGGTATGTGTATCACACTTTGGGAAACACTGATTTAGGGGAAGGAGGAGAGAATATTCCAAGAACAGGTAAAATACTGGGGATTTTCCTGATAACAGAGTATGTGATCTAGCAGTTACTGTGGGAGGATTGGTGAGGAAAGGTGTGTGGGTGCTGTGGTCAGATTAATAGACTTCTACTGTTATATGGATATGGGGCTAGAATTATAATGAGTAACCTGGAAGACATCTTGTGTGAATGGGTTATTAGAGATAGAAAGTATGGTACAATTATAGGATTGTATGGAAGTAATGCTCTTACTATTCTTCTGGCTTCTTCTAAGTTGCTCCTAGCATAAGGAGAGAACACAGAGGATTTAAAAAAAATAAGAGAGATGTGAGAATATTTAAAAAGTAGAATATAGTTATTGGTGATAAGTTGTAAGAGGTAAGAAGAACAAAAGTATGACTTTCTTCTGATTTAAACAATGGAATGACTATGGGTATAATCATCAAATATAGGGAACATTGCCTAAGGAGCATAGATATTATGGTCTGTTTTTGTATTTGAAGGAGGAAAGGATAAGTTAGTCACTCAAATGTGGGTGGAGATGTTGGGTTATATATCTGCAAAGAAGTTTGGGAGAGATGCGTGGGCTATAGATATAGAAGAACATCATCACTTATGATTTAGATAGAAGGGGAAGGCAGAAACGGCAGAAGAAGCAGCCAGAGAAATAAGAGACTTGTGTTAGAAGAGTCATACTGCAAGAAGGAGAGAAAAACCAGTAGGGTGAAAAGATGACAGCTAAATAGGAAAGAAGATTCAAAAGTGTCAGTTAGTTTGTATGACATGAAACATAAATATTTCCTACTTCAGTAATTATGTAGAAATTTCTGGAATAAAACCCTAGAATTTTTTTTCCCTGAAAGTCATTCTATTATACTCAGGCATACCACTACTTTGTGCATAATCTATTTTTAAAATATTGGAGTTTTTTAAAAAATCTTTTGCCCATTTTTTCTTTATTGATTAAGGTATTAATATGTGTCCTTATCACTCCATTGCCCCCCCCTCCTTCACCCTCTTGGTGTCTGTGTCCATTGGTTAGTCTTATATGCATGCATACAAGTCCTTTGGCTGATCATTCCCCTTGCCCCCACCTTCTCCTACCTTCCCTCTGAGGTTTAACAGTCTGATCAAGGCTTCTCTGTCTCTGGATCTGTTTTTGTTCATCAGTTTATGTTGTTCATTAGATTCCACAAATGAGTGAGATCATGTAATATTTATCTTTCTCTGGCTGGTTTATTTTGCTTAGCATAATGCTCTCCAGTTCCATCCATGCTGTTGCAAATGGTAAGAATTCCTTCTTTTTTACAGCAGCGTAGTATTCCATTGAGTAGATGTACCACAGTTTTTTTCCACTCATCTCATGATGGGTACTTAGGCTGTTTCCAAATCTTAGCTATGATGAATTGTGCTGCTATGAACATAGGGGTGCATATCGTTTATATCAGTACAGCAAATTAAATAACAGTACTATCATATAGTATGTTTAAGTATACTACCTTAAAAACTAATAAGTTAACCTCTGCAAATGACATTTGTAGTATAGATACTTGTTCAAATATTTGGAGTATATTCTAAATATTCACCCATCATTTATAAACTATAATAATATACTACAGATGGTTATCATAAGCTTCTCTATAAAATGTACTAGTATCTTTGGAAAATGAGTGTAAAACTTTCTGGGTTAGTAATATAAATTTTCATTCCCTAATAAAACACAATCATTATAGTATAGTAAACACATCTTAAGTGATTATATTTTTTTAAGAAAGTACCACTCAAAGTAAAAAAAATAGAACTTATTAACCAGAAGGAATTTGGCTTTAAACTACTGATTCAGTCAGGCCCTCATGTACTAGTTAACAATAATCAGAATTTGCCAAAGAGAAGTTGAAGCAATAGGAAATCCTCTGACAATTTAGGAAACCTCTCTCTCTCAAGTCTGCTAGCTTTATCAACACTACTTTTCCTCTCCAAAAAAGAAATTACCGCACCAATGTATATTCATTACCTGTTTAGTACTGTAAGACTTCTGGACACAGCACATTCAAACCGTGTTTTACAATGAAGAACGTTGATGCCAAATACATGTACTTTTTGCCTTTTCTCCCTATAATATATTCATCCCACTGCTGAAATGCAGTGCAGCAACCTGCTTGTGTGTGTCACAGGGAATCCCAGATATTAGTTCTCAATTAAGACTGTCCATCACTGGCCAGTATGGTTCAGTTGAGCGTCATCCCTTACACTGAAAGGTTGTAAGTTTGATTCCCAGTCAGGGCACATGCAGGGTTTTTGTCTCAATACCAAGTGGGGGGCATGCAGGAGGCAGCTGGGGTTTCTCTCTCTTTTTTTTTCTCCTCAAAAAGATAAGATAATCAGACTGTCTAGGTTATTTTCAATTCCAGTGCCATAAAAAATCTGCATTATTATACTTTACATACATATATACATGCATACAGGGAGGTCAGTGAGACAATGTGTAAAAATCAAAATTTACACTAGTCAGCCAAATGAGAATTTATGAAGTTTCCTTGTCTTGCTTGTTGGTTCAACAAATTTAGCTGCAGTAGATCTGTGTTGGAGAGCTGAGTTGCACACTTCCTCAAACTTAGTAACCAAAGTCAATATCAAAAATTTTTTAAACCCATCACCTTTTTAAAGGAGGCAATCCTTTACATATATTTTACAGAGCTAATTACTTTTAAAAATTATAAAAATAAGACCAAAGGGAATATTTTTACCAGTGTAGCTAATTAAAGATTCCTCTGGATGTTATCGTGCAATCCTAATTAATTAAATCAGCTTTTCTGTGTGTGTGTGTGTGTATGGTTCCAAGGAACTATAATATAATAGTTAAGATGAACATTGCAATAATACTGCTTGGCTTTGAATCCTGGCTCTGCCCATGTCTGTAGGACTTTGATGGAGATACTTAGAATCTTTCAGTAACTAACATCTCACTTACCAAAGATAAACATGTCTGCCTTTTTAAATGAAATTTGTAACGGAACTTCATCTTAACTTCTCTCTCATGACTTTAGCTGGAGACACCGGGTTCACACCAGTTTCAGATGCCTTACTCTCCTTTAATTCTAGCAAAAGTCACAGATGAATACAGCACAGAAGTGGTTTTTGTATGGTCAAGCCCATCATTCCCCCTTCTTACATCTCTTCACAGATAAAATGCCACAATCATTATTCTCACAGATAAAACGATGAGGAGGAAAAGCTACAGAAACACTTGAATGTAAGTAAATATATATATATATATATATATATATATATATATATATATTTATATATATATATATATATATATATATATATATATATATATATATATATATGGCACAATCCTATCAATGAATGTGTCTTTGAAGAGTACACGGAACCAAAGACCGTTGTAATAGCAATTAGTTTGTTCTGTAGTTGAGCCTAATGTGCAAATCCACAGTGTCATCAGGTTTGGCTTGGCAGTGACGGCCCACTCACTTGGAGGACATGTGGCAGAGAGAAGCCAGTCTGCTGGAAGAGTAGATGGATCTCAATCTCTTACTCATCCCATGGCAGAAAGTCTTTTGAATTGTAGAGCTGCCAACATATGAAGTAGGAGCAGCTGGAGTGACGTATAATTATCTGCAGTCACTTTGTCCGCGAGAAATATTAATATCCCCAAGAACATCAGAGGAAACAGCAGCTTAGAGTTAGAAGGGGCACACCTGGATTTGTTCATCTACCCCTCACCCCCAGAAGTTAAAAGAGAAATGACCTAAACATTGGAAAGATCAAATGCCCTGAACAAAATCACACAGCTATCTGGTAGTAAAATCGAGGCTAGATTCCAGATTTGTTGGATTCTAATCGTTTTTTATTTCTATTACATCAGGAAACCTTCCTGAGAATTCTCAGTGAACTGTAGTAGAGCCTTTATATTGTGGTAAAGTAGTCTCTGAGAATTTCTCAAATTCAAGAATACAGCTCTCAGCACATATTTTGTTCTTTCAAATGCAATAAAGTATAACTGAAAAAAATGTCCATGACACCTTCAGTCTTTTTAATGCATCTATCATATGGGACTGTGCTTTATTTATGCAGCCATTACGATAAATGCCTCCAAAAGCACATTTCCTTCTAACGTTACATGTTTTATTCTACAAGTTAATTGCTTTTTCAGATTTTACTAAAGTTTTATCTTTCACAATAAGAACAAATTTTGGACTATTTAGAACATTTGCTGAATCAGATTCACAAATCACTTTTTCTTGTCTTCCACATAGAACTCATGGTGGGTTGACAACTTCAAATTTCCAAGCCAACATATAATTTGACAATCCATTTTTAATTTATCCAAAGTGTAATTTCTGGATAAAGACGTTAATACTTTTAATGACTACCACTAGCAGCTGGATTTCTTTCCAAAGTCATTTTTTATAAAGAAACATAGTTTCTGTGGCACTTTGCTGGGATTTTTATCTGCTATAAATGTGAGCCAGGACACAAAGCCACAATGAGATGTGAATGCTCTGCGGTCATCTCACTCGCTGAAGCCCGTTCTTATCCAAAAGCACTGTGCTGTGAGTTGCTCAGTATCACAACTACCCTGTTTCCCCGAAAATAAGACAGTGTCTTATATTAAGTTTTGCTCCCAAAGATGCACTAGATCTTATTTTCAGGGGATGTCTGATTCTTCCATGAAGAAGAATACGGTACACACTTATTGTTAAATGAAAATAAAGGAAATTTATTACCTGTATATGGTACGGTAGTATGGTAGTTGTCAACACAAACCAGACAAACTGTGAATCCTACAGTATCAAGAATTTACTCATTTATTCAATGACAATCATGTCATCATCCTCTGGAACATCATCATAACAATCCAATTCCTGAATTTCCTGGTGAATTTCTTGTGGCTCCATTTCTTTCAGAATCAGTGGACCAAAGCTCTCATGTTTAGCAATAGCACTGTCTTTAAATGAGTGCTTCTTGTCAAGGTAGCCTGCTCGCAATGCATTTGCAATGCAACTGTCAGTGATTTTCTCCCATGAATTATTCACCCAAGTCACAACTTCTTGCAGTTTAGGTTTCACAAAGTTTCCACGCTGATTTCCCTCCATTCATACAGCAGTGACGTCAGGACTCCGCGTAAGGTCACTGGTTGCTAGAAGCCAGTCGGGGCGGCCCTAGCGACCAGTTTAGGGTAAATTAATTTTCATTCTGAGACAGAACCTGGGGGTGTTATTTTCGGGGGGATGCCTTTTATTTCACTCAGAAGGAAACCTTTAAGTGGGTCTTATTTTTGGAGGATGTCTTATTTTCGGGGAAACACTGTAGCAAAATTCCTTATTGATGTGTAATGTAGGTGTGCAGCATGTCTCAGAAATCATTAAAGGCCGTGTGTTAATTCTGTCATATTAAGAATATCCTTTAAAAAAAGAATATTCTGTAACCTTACTCTTTCTTTCTTCTATCCTGCACCTCAGAATCTCACAGGTGGAAACTGAACTTGTATTATTTGATGACAGTGTGTGCTTCTGTGGATCTTTTCTGACCTGTATACATGCACAAAAGACATCTCAAGGCCTGCAAAGTGTTCTAAATCAAGCATAGCACCTTACATAACAAAACCCTTACTTCTGCCTCTTGCAACTAAGGAACTTTTAGCTTTTAGAGTCTCTGAAGAAACACTTTAGTGATGTATTCAAAGTCTTTTTTGAATGATGCAACAAAATTTCAGCTAAATTCATTCCCGAAAAAGAAAGCTTATTCCTATGATCACCTCCAACAATTTTTCTTTTGCAATATTTCTCTCTGTTGTTAGGGCTTTGATCCTTTTCTAAAACAGGCTCTTTCCTCTCTAGATCTCTCTCTCTCTCTCTCTCTCTCTCTCTCTCTCTCAAATCTCTCAGTTACAGATCTTCTCTCCAAATTCTTTCACAATTGTCCCAGATTCATGCTGATCTTCAAGGTTCTTTCTTCTTCTCACAGGTTAGTAGTGATGTATTTTAATGAAAATATTTCTCTTCCCAGCAGGCTAGTCCTCCCATGCTATATCAATACAATTTAATCTATAACTGTATTGGTGTTTAGAACTTTGGGTAATTTATAAATTTGGTAATATGTGGATTAGATCATGCAAAATAGCTTTTCTTTGTGGTCATAAGTTATATGTAATCTTTAAAAATGTGTCGGTCTCAGCGGGGGGGGGGGTAGGGAGATCTGGGGGAGATAAGAGATCAACCGAAGGACTGGTATGCTTGCATATAAGAACAACCAATGGACACAAAACTCTGGGGAGGGAGGGCATCTATGGGGGGGGGGGCAATGATAAGCTATGTACACAGATAATACCTTAAAAAAATAATTAAAAAAAAATAAAAAAAAATAAAAATGTGTCGGTCTCAAACTAATCCCTATGAAAATGTGAGCTTGCAAACCAACTGTAATTTAAAAAATCAGTTTCTTACAATTTCATCCATTCTATATTTGCTCTAATGTTTCATATATGTTCAAAATTGAACTCAGATTTAGATGATGTAATAAACAGTATCACCCCTACTTTCACAGGGTGGTGTCCTTTTATCTGTGTTCCAACAAGATAGCTGTGTCACCTCTTTTTTTTAGTTTTTTTAAAAATATATATTTTATTGATATTTTACAGAGAGGAAGGGAGAGAGATAGAGAACTAGAAATGTCAATGGGAGAGAAACATCGACCAGCTGCCTCCTGCACACCCCCTACCGGGGATATACCCGCAACCAATGTACATGTCCCTGGCCGGAATCGAACCCAGGACCTCTCAGTCCGCAGATAGACGCTCTACCACTGAGCCAAACCGGTTTCGGCTCTGTCACCTCTTGATGTTTATAGTAATGAAACTAAAAGCTTCCTTATAATTTCATAATCTTTCAAAAGGCAGAATTCTAAAGTCTTGAGTTCCATGAGAAAGAGTGACAGCAATTTCAAAAGAAGAATTGTTTTTAAATCTCATTAGAGAAAAAATGATTGACATCCTATAACCCAAAACTGTGGGGGAAAAAATCTTATAGTTTGAAGTACGAATGGGAGGTCTACTTTTTAAAAAGTATGTTTGATTTAAGATTGAAATGTGTTATAATTAACATCTATTTCCTTGATAATTCTTCAAAAATGGCATGTGATCTAAATTAGGCTAAGCAGATTATTTTCTGGGGCATTTGCTGAAGTTTTCAAAAGCCAAGCTGGTGTTTTGCAGATGGCATTATATTATCCTGGAATTGTTGTGGGATCTCTCTAGAAAAGGATTGTTGCTTGAAAATTTTTAAAAAATATATATATAAGAAAATGGAGTTTAGAAATGGTAGGGAGAGTTCTAGTTTTAGCATGCCTAATCACTCCTAGACATTCCATTTTGAAAGTTAAGGTATTCCATCTATTGCTTATGCAAAAATATACAGATGACTAAGATTTTATTTTATGAAACATCAGCAACAGGAAAGAGAAAGAAAATATGCCTAAATAAAAATTAAGCTCATAAATTCAGATCTAATTTGAGAAATAAAAGAATTCAAGAATTATATTTTCATAGTCATTTGAAGTTACTGGAGGGAAGACTCAATGTATAAATAAAAAGAGTTATAATATCATTGCCAATGTAAAAATTTACTAGAGTGAAATCATAGAATTAATAGATAAAGAATAAATTGTTACTATTGAAGTTGAAGTGAAAGACATTTTTAGAGTAAAGGGCAAGAAAAAAAATTGTAGGTGTCAAGTTGAAAGACCTAATATTTTCAGAAACCCCAGCATCTTATCACTGGAGGATGGCAAGAGGAAAAATACAAAGGAAAATATTTTTTAGTGGAAGAAAGAAAAGGATTGAGAGCAAAAGACTAACATTTCATGGACTGAAGAAAGGCTGAAATCTTAACATAAAATGGAAATATCGAAGACAAAATTGGAATATAGGAATTATATGTTTATGTATTTATATACATACTGTTAAGGTTTAAAAAAAGCATAAAAATAAGGAAGTTCTAAAGTCTTTTAGAAAATGAATAGCATGTACTACCTTCAATAAATGAAAATAAAATTTATATCAGCCTTCTCATTAAAACTGGAAAGTCAAGTAAAAATGAAAAAAGAAAATTTAAGCATATCATATTCACACTGTGGAAACCAAGGACAAACATAAAATCTTGAAAGAATGGGATAAGGAGGAGAGATCAACCAAAGGACTTGTATACATGCATATAAGCCTAACCAATGGACACAGACACTAGGGGGGTAAGGGCATGAGTGGGGGCGGGGGTTGGGGGAATGGGGGATACCTTAATCAATGCCTTAATCAATAAAGAGGGGGGATCTTGAAGACAGAAAGGAAAAATATTGCTTACCTATACAGGTCCATGACATGAATTACATTAGATTTCTATTCAGAAACCATCCTATCAAGAAAAGAATGTTGAGCCCTGACCATTTGCTAAGTGGTTAAAGCATTAGCTGACATGGACCATTGGGTTGCAAGTTTGATTTCCAATTAAGGGCATGTACATCGGTTGTGAGTTTGCTCCCTATCCCCAGAGTGGGCACATGCAGGAGGTAACCAGTCCATTTGTCAGACACCTCTCTCTCTCTCTTTCCTTCCTTCCTTCCTTCCTTCCTTCCTTCCTTCCTTCCTTCCTTCCTTCCTTTCTTCCTTCCTTCCTTCCCTTTCTCTCTCTCTTCCACCCCCTCCACCCTCCCTTTCTCTCTTTCTAAAGATCAGTGGAAAAATATCCTCTGGAAAGAATTTTTTCTTAAGTACTTTTTATTTAAGTGAGTCTGGGTGATTTTGACTTTCAGCCACACCTTCATCTGGGTTTTGATTGAGAGCCTGGCAGATCTCTGCTTCCTTGACCCTGAAATGCTGTGGGGATTAATTTCCATCATTAATAGGTTTTCATCTGAGCTTTTTAACCTTTGAACCCTTGAGATCTAAAATATGACATATGCCTTGATTCAGAGATGATTGTGACTTTGAAGCAGTCCCTCTAGCAGAACTTTAGGTACCACAAAGCCACAGACTGTTCCACTCTACCTTGACAATGTTTCTAGCACAGTCCTAGGTTCCCACACCACCGCACAATCAGTGAATATCCCAAAATATAAGCTGGCCAGGCATTGGGAATCCTTCAGGTATCAATCCATAGCTTAAGACTACGCTTATTCAAGACTTTCCTGATTTCCCTTTCCCCTGTGGGAATGACCGCCCCAAAATAGGCCTCAGTGTGGTCTGAGGATTACTTTGAGCGAAAGGCAATTTTAGCTTCAGACTCAAGAGAAACTTCAGCCCCTCCTTTTATTTTATTTTTTTAACCTTTATTTTTGTTTATTTATTTTAATTTAATAAATCTTTATTGTTCAGATTATTACAGTAGTTTCTCCTTTTCCCCCCATAGCTCCCCTCCACCCGGTTCCCACCCCAACCTCCGCCCTTACCTTTTAAACTACCTGGAAGAATTTCAATCAGGGGCCTTGCCCATAAGAGATTATCCGAGAGAAATTATTTTGGTCTATCTATAGAGTAGGAAAACCTATTAACTAAATATCTGCTTTCTTATCCTACAATGACTTTCTGATGCCACACCTCCTTCCCCTCCCACCCCCACCCCCAAGGCACTGTGCTCATCCCTAGCTCCCAATGTTTTATGTACTCTTTTCTACCTCTGAGCCTCTCAGGTATGTGGGGAGGCTCTTGCGTGCACAAGATTAAATTTGATTTTCTTTTGTTTTCAATGTGGAATTTACTCTTTAATCTTATAATTTTCAACTATAACAATAAATAATTCAGGAGGGTATTTTTTATGCCCTCTTTCAGTGACACTCTCTAATGTGACATGACCTAGCCATAATTTTCTTCAAGTGGTTAATGTTTAGTTACTAATTTTTGATGTTCTGAAAATACCATATTGATTGCACACTAATGTTTAATCAGCTTTCCTAAGCAGAATGCTTCTTTTTATTTTCTGTAAGTTGTGTATCTGTAATTAAAGAGTCAGCTATCCTGAAAATCATTAAACTTTGCTTTCTCCAGTATTACTGCAATTATTGATTGACAGATTACTTTTAATTCACTCTTGTTAATATAGAATTTTTTTAAAAAATACTTATGTCAAAATTCAAGAAATCTATTGCATTATATTCATTACCTTTTTTTCTAAATCAACACAATATTTTAATATTGGTGCTTATAAAAAAAACACAAAAAAACAACACATGGAGATTATAGACCAAATTTGTAGCCTGTAAGTGATATAATTAATGGCTAGCACACTTAAATACAGAATGGGTTGAGATATTATAGTAACTTCATTTCTACTGCCCATTTTTTAGTTTTCTGTGCCAAAGTGGACCATCAATAAATGTGATCTTGCAGAAATTTGTTGGGCACATATCTTAATGAAAGCAATCATTAAATAGCCATTGAAGATATTTTGTGATTTTTTTTCTTAAAGGAGAGTATTGACTATCAGCCCGAAAGCATATGGGTGTATCAGGAAAATTAGATGCTTTCTCATAGAATAAATGAACCTGAATGACTAACGATCCATTTGGGGAAACTCAGGATATTTACTCTTTTTAGATAGCTTTGCTCTGGCTCATTGATTCATGAACTTGAATAGACTTAAAATAGAAATAGGGACACATTAAGCTTTTCTGAGTTGGTTATTCCACATACCCTTAACCTTAATTATATTGGTTTGCCCTTCTCCTGTGGTTATCTAATCTTATAGTATGCAAAACTATTCCTGGTCCTATTGACAAATATGTCAAACCTTGTGTTCATCAAAACTGACCTTAGTGTATTGCACCTTGGCATGAGCAGTCAGACCTTGAGGTCAATTTGATGAAAATTTGTGGAAGTCAAAGGACAAGAGCAGGGGCATCTAAATCTCAAATGGAGAGAAAAATCACTTGGTGTGTCCTCACTGTTTGAATTCAGCTCTGTGATCACAAGAAGTAGAAATTTATTCAAGTTAGTCCAAGAGAAATGGAATTTATTATAAATAGTTCATATCCATCCAAGTTCTATTAGGACAAAGAAGTGACATCAATTTGAACAGAAAATTTTCAGTATAAAAATTATTAAATTATGATAGTAGATCAATCATAAGGATGTGAAGAGAGCTCTACAGGTTACTCAAGGCTGAGGGAAAGTATGCAATGAAAGACAAGGTTGGAAGGGGGATTCCAAGGTGGGCTTTAGACCTTGTTAGGAAAGGCGTGGTTGCAGCCCCCAATTACTTTGCTTGGTTACTTAGGTCAGAGCTAGCCTACAGTGGCCAGCTAAGCAGGAACTAAGGTTGCAGCTAGCCAAGGTCCTAAGTGAGTATGTACAGGGCTGGGGCTTTCACTGGAGAATTGGAGCTTGTGGTGTACATGTAAAGAGGGCCCATGGAGACAATCCTTATAGGTGCTCAAACATACAGGACAGGTGTATAGAGGGTGGAGTACGACTGCAAGTCTTGGAATGCTCGGTGTTCATAGGGATGGCTGTAGGAAACAACTGCCCAGAGCACAGGTTGGTGGGGAGGCACACAGAGTGTGGCGGTGGCCTTCTAGGAGAGAGGACCATGGTTACAAGATCACTGAGGGATTGTCTATTCTGAGGCACAAGTGGGACAGAGAGCCAATGGATGACCCTACAAGCCCAACGCTGAATGTATGGCAGAAGCAAAATACAAAACACAAGATCAAATGCAGCACCACAAAATCAGAGATACTTGCTAAAATATTTACAGATATATATATATATATATATATATATATATATATATATATTATATATATATATTGGGATTTGCTTCAGTATAACCTGGGGGCTGATGGGAAAGTGAGTGGGACTATGGTGAAACAAGCTGGGACACATGTTGGTCATTGTTGTTGGAGTATTGGAAACACAATGGTTTATGATACTACTCTTTACTTTGGTATAAGTTTGGAATTTTCTTGGTTTAAAAAAAAAGCAATTTCTTTCCAAACAAAATTATATTAATTGACTTGGAATTACCTGGTAATAAACCTCAAAATTCCTGCTTTCCTAAGTGTGTGTATTCATAATTACTTCCTCATAACTTGGAGAAGCATGGCTAGATTTCCTTTCTTTATACCAATATGAGACTAACTAGATGGTTCAATCTTCTAATTTCCATATCTTTACCTTATCATTTCATATTTTATTCAACAAAATATTTATTTAGCAATGGGTATACATTAGGCACCTTTCTGAGTATTAGGATAGAATGCTGAACAAAAACAAGTTCCTGGTCTCCTGAAGCTTATATACTAGAAATGGAGATACCACGAAGAAGATGAATGCATTAAACATATCTATACAATAGTAATATAGTCAATAAAAAATAAAAAGTAATAAAATAAAAATAGTAATACTAAAAAGAAAAGGGAATTGAAAAAATTAAAGGGGTATGAAATAATGAAGAAAAAAATAGTTGACTTTTTTATATAAGATGGCCAGGGAAGGTCACAGGGACACAGCTGCTTTTGAATTTAAGACCTTAGGAAAATAAGAGCATTACTATAAGTATACTTGGAAAATTCTAGGTAGAGGGAAAAACAAACACAGAGGCCCACTGTCGGGAAAGAAGGGCAGGTATGTTTAGAGAACAAGGTGCAGGATTGGGATAGGAGGTCAGAGGGTCAAGGCGAGAAGAGGAGATGCAGAGCAGGGTGAGCCTTTTCGGGCAGAGTACAGATTTTGGCTTCTTTTCTAAAGGAGATGGGTTGCCATTGAGAGGTTCTGAGCAGAGGAAGTGTCATGTTCCAACAAGTGTTAATAGGATCGCTCTGGTTACAGTGTTGGTAACAGACTACAAGTGCCTAAGGGAAGAGAAGGAAGATACGTTAAGAGGCTATTACTGTATTGGAGTTAGAAAGTGAATGGTTGCTTTAGACTAAGGTAGTGGCACTGGTGGTGCTGAGAAACAAAGTATGCATTTTTAAAATAATAATTTTTAATTTATTGAAATAATTTGCCATGAAAAAAATTGCTTTTAGATGAATTTGGGGAATTAGTAAAAATTAGGAATTCATATTTGGGGCATGAAATGAGAAAACTGTGGGAGGAGCTGATGTAGGAATAGGTAAAGGGCAGGTACCTCAGGGGCTTACTTTTAAGCTTAAGACATGTAAAATCTGAGATGATTATTAGATTTCTAAGCAAAAATGTCAAGCAAGTCAGAGAGAGAGAGAGAGACTGAGATATGGACATTTCTGGGATGGTGACATTTTTGTCAGAAAGACAAATGAATGGACAGATTGAAAGATTATAAATCCATGAGACATGAGTAGATCCCCTATTTAGAGGCCAGTGAGATGAGGAGAAAAGTAAATGAGACGAGGCCATCAGAAAGTTGGTGAGGAAAACTAGCCCACAGTGATATCCTGGAATCCCAGAGAAGAAAGGGGGGTTTCAAAGAAGAACAACCTACACTAACAGGTGCTTATAAATCACCTAAGATGAGGCAGATGTGAAAAAGATGATCCAATATAGTTAAGGGAGCTTGAGAAAGTTCTGAGAGTTTCTGTTTTCTTTGTGGAACTGAGAGCAAAGTCATCAGCTGAGAGTGAGGATGGAGACAGAAGTGTTAGATTTTGACTATATATTTGCAATTATGATGGCTTTCACATTGTGGGTACTCAATGTGTGTTGTCTATGTATCTGACAAAAAAAGAGGGAGTAGGTATGATTTAGAGGCCCCATTCTGTTCCCTACTATGATAACTAAGTCATTTATTTCCTCCATTCTTTAAGGTTTCATTTTCTCCTTAGTAAATTTAGGGTAATAGTAGCTACTTAGTGAAGAGAAAAAGAGTGATAGGATTTATGATAAAATAATTAGAAAAGGTTGAGTCTTGAGTACCTTTGTGTCAAATACAATTTATGTATTGATACATTTATATGACTTAATATTTCTTTTTTTCCCAACTTATTTCTGGAAGTTAGCTAGTTCTAAGATGGCACTATATCTAACCCTGCACTTTAGTAAGGATTGAATTAAAAAGTGTAGGGGGCAGAGTTTAAATTTGCTAAAAAAAAAAACAACCACAAAAAAACAAAAAACAAACTATACAAATACCAAGCATTATTACCTTGAGGGGTTTAAGAGGAAGTAAGATAAATGAGAAGATACATTTCCAGTCTTATTTGTGTTGGAATTTGCAAGGTGTCCTCAAACAAAGAATGACTAACAAGTTAATGAACAAGAAGTTACATTTCCACTTAGGTGAGATAGAGAAAAGCCTTTGTGATCATAAAAATGAAGAAAGACTTTAACTATTTTTGCAGTCAAGGTCTAATCTTTCTGTTTTGTAACTTTGCTGTTTAAATATGCTTCCCTCTGAGATTGAAGGACCAACTAAAAAAGTTCTAAAAGAATCCTCTAAGTTGGAAATCAGTTATTTTTGGAATATTGGGTAGCATACAACATTAAGACTTTTTTCTATTTGTTAATAAGAGATATGGTGAAAAGAGTTAACACTTCAAAAAGTAACATTTTTTTTCACTTTGCATAAACAGTAAGCCCATATTGGTGAACTCTATGAATTTTATCACATTATGGTTCACGTGTTGTTTACCAAAGTGGAGAAATAAATATAGTCTAGATGGTTATTTAAAACATGTGACTTTAGTTTTATAATTTCTAAATATATTTATTCTATTATTTAAAAGGGAATATTTATTTCAAGTTTGACCTCCCATAAAATGTACTTCTTAAAAATCCCTAAGGAGAGATTAAAGGTTATTATAATATCTATTTTGGTAATTCAATTAAGGTTAAAAGAGATGCTGTCCACTGTTTCATAAACTTTTCAAGTAAGAGCCAAGAGACCTTTTAAGATATCTCATCATCAGCCCTCCTCAGCCCTCACTCCGCCCCACAAGTTCAAGAAAGATCAATGTAGAAACCAAGAAATGAGGACCTTGGGGTCACATTCATGTACAAATAATAACCAATGAGCAAATCACTGAGTAACACAGCATGACTTTTCTAAAATAAATAATATTTATTAACCCTATTTTTTAAGCCAGACTGTTGTTGTTTTTTTAATTAGCTTGGTAACTACTTGACCTATCAATCACTTGTTTTATTGATGTTGGGGCTTATATTTGCTTGTCAATGTGCTTTCTTTTCATCTTGAGAACCAATCTGGTGATTCTCACTGCGGAGAGAGCTTTTTTTTTAATGCAAGGATAAAAAATATAAAAAAATAAAAGGCAATGGTAACATAAAACACATTTTACCTCCACTTTAAAAAGCAAAACTCAAGGAAAGAAATGAGATCACAATAACTCCTCGGAAATTTAAAAAAAGAAAATGGGAAAAAAAATCTGAGTTATCTCTTTCTAGAAGTAGAGCTGGCTCTAAAATAGACTGATAGGAATCATATTTATGGTGCACCAAATCCAGTGTTAACATTAAAGCTCTTTTAATTTATAAAAGAAAGCCTGTCACAAGGGCAGCATTGTCCAGAAAATGTTTTAGCAAATCTGTACCAATATTACAGGCATTGATGTTAAACATATAAAAACATCTAATCATCCATTAGATACTTTTCACACATGTAACTTTAAGGCCTGTGACAAGTGAATGGAAATTCTTACTGTTCTCTGGAAGGAAAATACTCATACAGAAATTGCTTGAGAGAAGTCATAAAGTTTTTCTTTCTGGTGCAGGCTCAGTTTTCAGAATTATATTGCTATACCTTATTTAGAGATAGTGACTCTGTGTCACCATTTTATAATATATAGATTTCTAAGTTTAATTTATATCCTTATCAATATTTCTTTTTTATATTGACTGCATTACACACTAATTTTATGATTTTAAGTAAGTGGTTATTCTAGGAGTTATTTTTGTTTTGCCCTTCAATTGGTTTAATAGACCGGTCTTAGCATATAATACTAATTTAATACAAAATACCAATCTATGAGAGATTCTTAATTTTTTGGGTGTGTGTGTGCATGTGTGCGTGTGCCATGGTCTTTTTTTTTTTTTTTTTGGTAGACAATTAAGTTTTCAGAATGATATTTTAAAATGCACAAAATAAAGCATATAGTCTTATAAATATAACCAATTATGTCTAAACACAGTTATTTAATGGGTGACTCTAGCAATAAATAACAGGATCAACAATATGTAAAATAACTATCAAAGCAGCAGTGAACATTAACAATGGTCTGTGATGTTACCAACAGCTGTAATGTGGTTTTAAAATGTCTCTGATTTCTTCTTGTGATTAAATTATCAGTAGTGCTGTCATTGCTGTTGCCTACATTCCTAATTAAAGGAAATGCTGGAGGGAGGGATACAACGTGGAGGGGTTGAAAGGAGGGGTCATCTGTAATACTTTCAA